>CM034155.1:590490195-590800417 GCA_019776745.2 Taxus chinensis
CAGGATTTTGTATTGACCCTCGTAGATCAATCTGATAGTTACCTAATCTCCACTCTTAATAGTAAATGTATTTGAATATAAATAATAAATTTTGATTATGTTATTGCTGAAAAACACATTACATTATTCAACAAAACCCTAACCATATTTTAAAGCTAAGTGCTTTTTAGCTTTTGTTTCTATCCCTTGTTCAATTCCACTCACATTAGTTGTATTTATTTTATTTGAAAGTATTTTCGATGAGGATGAATGCACATATATCTTAGAGAATATTTTTATAGATAATGCCACAAATGAATTCTATTGCAAGTGAACTTTTTGATGAAATTTTCTTGCCTACCCAGTGCATTGAGTATCATTTTCTACCCAGCTGGAGTTAAAGATATTTGAAATGGGTAAACCCTCCTCCTTGACCTTATCCTTAGAATTTTTGATCCCAATCCAAAATATATTTAAATTTTCGAATTCAAAGACTAATTGTAAGCCATTTGAGTCTAAGAGAAATATTTGTGGGGTTTTTAATATGTTCATGGATTTCAATTAATTCATATAAGTTATGTGGTTAAGTTATTGTTGAAGAAAAGGTGTGTTTTTTAACAGTGACCTAAGCACGTTTTGAAGTTAATTGCAATTATACAATTGCTTGGTATTTTATATTCAATAACATTCCAATTTATTGTAACTTTTCCTTTCACCCACATGGACCAATGTTTGGATTTGAATACAAATAGAAAAGGTGGTTATGTTATTGTTGAAAAATGTGATATGTTTTTAAACAATAACCTGAACACAAGTTTGAACAAGGTGCATATCTTCCTATGCTTCTGATTTTGTATTCATATCCACTCACATTACTTCTGTTTGAACTTGGCGATGACTGTTCTCTACACACAATGCACCTATCCCTATCCAAAATATGTTGCAAACAAATGTATGTCCATGAAAACTCCAACTGTGACTACTCATAAAAGCATATCAGACATGAGTTTTAGAGCAATAGGCACAAAAAAGTTGTTCATTTTAACCAAGGTTATATTTGATCCATTCACTAAATCAACTCCCCAACACATTGGACGGTGCATTAATATGGTAAACATCAAAATTTTATATTCTAAATAGAAAAACATTTATTGAATAAATAAAGGATATAAAATAAAGTTGTGTTCCCACCACTTACATTAGTAGCAACTTTCTTGATCAATCCAAGAGATTAAAAACCATTATATTTATAATAGAACTTATTTTTAGATTTGAGCAGACCTTGAGAAATAAAAGAAAATCACAAGATACATGATTTAAGAATGATAGTTAAATACAAAAAAAAAGGATATGTATAATATCTATACAAAATGAGAGGATCCCCATCCAAAAAACATTAATATCATTTAATAGTTGATGGGTTACAATACATCAAAAAAATAATGTGGTTATGTTATTTTAAAAGAAAAATGGTGTACTTTTCAATAGTAACCTAAGTGCATTTTAAACCTATCTACATTAATGCATTTTCTTGCTAATTAGTTCTCAAATATACTCACATTCATTATATTTAAATCTACAAATTAGTGTGTATTTCTTGTGATTATGTCTAAGGGTTTTAAAAAAATAAATCTATATATGATGAAAACTTATTCCATATACTGGTAGGAGCCAAGATGACTTACATATGTCATTACACGTTTATTTTATTCCCATTATATATTTGTAAAATAAAAGTGTGCTTATGTTATTGATGCATAACAATCATTGAGATTAACTTAAGCATGGTTAGAAGCTACAAATTTGTTCATTTTCTAGATATTTTAAATTCAAAAACACTCACATTAGCTGTATTAAAGCATCGTGCAGAGGGCATGTTTCTTGTGGTTTTGTTCAAACATTCTGTGAAACAATCAACCACCCATCTCAATTATAATGGGGAAACAGAAAAAGGGGAACAATAAATCTAGGTCACTCGGGCCATGCAAGTATAAAGGAAATGTTTTTTATACAAATAATTTATTTGGGTGAAGAAATATAGGTTGGAAAAGTAAATATAGCCTTCTAAGAGATTAAATGGAATAATTTTTGGAAAATACTATTTGTTTATGAAGTTGAATAGATGGTAAAGAATGGAAGAGGAGGTTGAAAAACACAAGTATAGTCGATGCCTTGATCAAACTCACATGAAACATGCTCTAACCTAGACACTTCGTATTCTAAAATACAGACACAATTGTCCTTATTTCAAACAATTTTTCAAGATATATGATTCTAAACTATTATCTAGGGCTTGTTTCTTGTGAATTCATTCCAGAAATTTCATCAAACAATTAACTTGTAAGGTATTTGTTTACCCGTTTCTCTATTTAATTCAAAATGCTGACGATGCATGTTTTCCCTATGCTTATAGAGGCCAAGATAGTGAAGCTCAACCAAGTTTGGATGACATATGAATGTTTGCAAATAAATTCCAAAAATATTGTAAAAATACACCAATAGGGCCCTGGTTTTTCCATGCAAAATCTACATCATGAAAAAAATAGCTATTTTTAGTAGAAATAACATGGGAGAAATAGATCGCTACCTCGTGTGGTGTCATGACTCCTTCCTCCATCTTCTGTCCAATGTTGATGGATTTTAAAAATGGTTTGATAGCTTTCCTCGGTTCCTACCTTCCTTGTGACCTTTTGAAACTGGCATGACAATATGCCATTCACAAAAAGAAATGAGAAGAATTGCAGTTGTTTTGGGTTAAACCAGTTTAAAATTTTCATTAAACAATGTGCCCTATGATTCCAATGAAGATAGACATACGTGCTATCATCTATTGGTTGCATGTGATCATTGCTAATGTCGAGTCATCATGTTAGAGCCTTTCGTAATGATGATGGGTATGCATGTTCCATTCATAAATATTATGGTAATGTTATAGGGGTTCTATCATACTTAGATGATGCAATTTGTATAAAGTATAGCCAATGGTCATGAAAGGTCATCCTAATACCTTTATTATCATGCTGGTGTATTTTCTCCACCATAATTAATATGCATTTTGTCATAAACCACTCACAACGAGGCATTTTTCATTTTGTCATAAACCAATCCCAACGAGGCTTTTTCCCTTTTTTTTCATTTTGTCATAAACTAATCACAATGAGGTATTTTCTCTATCATGCTAATTTGGTAATGGAAAATCTATTTGAAAGCTTATTATTTGATGCATCTGTCCATGTGTCAGGTTATCCTCGGACCTCTTCCAAATCGGGGGGTACTATAATAATTCATTTGCATGGACGTCAATATTTGACTGAAACAAGGCACATTCCTTTGTGGGATCAACAGGGAAAACCGCCTTCAAATGCAAGCAAGTTAAGAGAAGGGACAACTCAACTACCATAGATAGAGAACACAATTGTAACACCGGGAAAAGATGATGACGCTACGACAACGACGACGACGATGACGCCGCGCCACAAACAAACGACCCGAAAATACAACAATTTTTTTTTGTTTTGCAAATTATTTACCTTTGTTTTCCACGAAACAAGACAAGCATTCATTTGAGAAAAGTTTTCTAAACGCCTTCTTAGGTGTCATACCATATGATCCATCAAATTACAATTGTTCTGCATTCTTATCTGATTTCCTAAATTGTCGGGTGAACGAAACGTGCAATTTACTGGGAGGGTCCTTATCCCCACTATTGGTTTATTCAAGTGCGGTTTCATTTATTTGCTCTGCTAACTTTTCTAATTTATAATTGTGTTACATAATGATAATATGCTACTATATATATAC
Organism: Taxus chinensis; assembly: GCA_019776745.2. Taxonomy (NCBI): domain Eukaryota; kingdom Viridiplantae; phylum Streptophyta; class Pinopsida; order Cupressales; family Taxaceae; genus Taxus; species Taxus chinensis. Next base: position 590,493,976 of record CM034155.1, read on the forward strand.
ACTCATCATTTCTTGCAAGCCCTACGCCAAGGAAAAATCATTTTAAGGTCAATGCTGAAGTGAATCGTTTTTAGAAATCTTTCAATATAGGTTGTTAGATATCCCTTAAAAGGGATTAGAAACTTTTAATTAAGTGGCATATATTAGATATATTATCAAGTTTATACTCATATAAACCTATATTCTGATACGTACATCGAAATTTGAAGTTAAAGGAATAGGAGTCCATTCGACCGGCATCTAAAATATGTACATTATCAAATTTTTCACTTAAATGACTATAAATGCTTAACATTAATTTGAAATGTGACATAAGTTTTATTGGTGGAAGGCAATCAATTTGGTTTGAAAAAATAATGCAGTGAAGGTGGGTGGCTATAAAGGCCACCTGTTAACCATCAAAACTCCCTCCCACTCCTTGGTGTGCATGCTACACTAAAACTGGCTGCCTAACTTTAATTATTCCAACTTAGATCTTTGCAAATCAAAGGATCTTCACAATCGGTCTGTTGATCCTGTCCTGGCCGAGAAAAATTTGACCTGATGGTTGCAGGTGAAGACACAGGCCAGTAAAAAGCGTGCTGACCCGTTTTATCTCTGTCCTAGGCCACGTGGAAAGAATGCTGGTTTGGTATGAAGTTAAAAAAAAAACCAGAGGAAGGTGTGATAAAGGTGTTTTTCTCGGCCTGGCCGCGCGTGCAGCAAAAGGAAGATTGTAAACGGTAGGGGCGAGTTACCTCTGCTTGCATTGGGTGTTGCATGGTATGAGCGGGGTAGATTTCAAGGTCAAGCACCTGAAGCTCAGTGGGGAGGATAGGCCGTGAGGTGGCTAAAAGAACAGGCTGACTAGCTACGTTGTTATCTGTTCAGTACTGAACGTATCCTCAAATTTGGGTTCCACCTTCAAGATAATTTTATCTAAATCGATTAAGAGACAGTGAAGGTGAGAGAAGAGGAAACCTCATAGAGGTAAATCTATTTCATATTAGAATATTCATGGGACGCAGACTGCCTAGCAAAAGTGTGGACGAAAGGAGGTTGGATACGCCATCTGTCAACTATGGACCTCTTATACCAACAACTATTGCTTGTCTATCGCAACACTGTTAAATAGACGACCACAAAACTCACTTTTACAAGCATTGCAACACTTTAAATATTCGCTGTGACAGTCAGCGCTTTGTGTATAAAGTTGTCTATCAGGCATATCTGCTGAAACGTATCATCATTTTTTTTATATTAGCAGTTATTCTCTTAGACACGATTTAAGGGTGATTACTGGTCTTGATTTTGAGACTAACTTCACATTTTTTTGGGCAGTTGCGAGGACTGCCATGCAGCTTGATATTTGTGAAGCTAAGACCACTCGCAGTGTCCTAATCTGTAAAAAAAATGTTCAAAATCTTTGTAAGCATTGCAAAAATTTAAAAATTCGCTGTGATAGTCAGCGCTTTGTGTATTAAGTTGTATATCAGGCATATCTACTAAAACGTATCATCATTTTTTCTTTTTATATTAGCAGTTATTCTCTTAGACACGATTTAAGGGTGATCAAATTGCACAACAACAAAGGGAACATCCAACTATTCCTGTGCCGAGCAAGTTGATTGCAAAATCCAAACACTAGGGCATGTTTGCAAATGTCTTCCTGGATATGAAGTAAATGGGTACTCTAATGGCATGGGTTGCGCAAGTCAATTCAGAAAACTTTTGAAAGTTAATCTTTACTAGTTAGAAGAATGTTTTAGCTTTAGATTTTTCCATATTTCTAATGCTTTGATGGATGTTCGAAGGGATTCGATTTTTTTTTTCTTGTTAGTTTGCAATGGGTTTTACAATACATTCATGAATGAATAAAAAGGAAAACATAAAAGGGGGCTAGAGCTTGAAATGCTTCTTGGCATCTTAAAATCCATTTAAAAACTTAAGTCCTTTCTTCAATAATACAAGAAGAGGAAATACACCAACATTCCACTTTTCAATACACCTCCTTTTGAACAACAAAATGAGATCTAACATGTATAGTCTTTTGTAATTTATTTCCAACATTCCACAAAACAATTCAACAACATTTCCAATAAATTTTTAGAGTAAGAAATACTATCATTTCAATGCAACTTTTCCTTCAAAATCTTTTTACAACATATCCTACTTCATGTGGAAATAAATTTGCAATAATGGAAGCTAAAGAAAGCAAAACAATATTACATTTTTCCTCCACTCAAGGTGGGTAAATACATGATATTTTTACATTGTCAACAACAAGGTTCTTGTGGTCCAAGGTGTTCTTCATCCATGCTCCAAGTTCCAAGTAGCTCAAACCACAACCAAGATAGGGGGAGAGGCAACACTCTCCTCCCAACAAAAACTCAATGGAGAAGAGAAGCAATCTCCCCCATTGACCCCCGAACCCCAAACACAACACAATGAAGGGTGGTCTCCAACTCAAGGCAACAATACTTGCTTCCACAATACGTTTTTTTTTACAACATTCAAGGTTTAAAAGAAGAACAAAAAGGAAGCACAAATAACACAATACTTTTCACAACAAGGCTTCCATCCAAGCCAACAAGAGAAGGAACTATGGGAAAGTTTTCCTTATGCCTCCCAATTGAGATGAGATGCCCATCCAAAACCCTCCACAATAAAACTCAAGCCCCTATGACTCTTATGCCTCCCTCAAGTACCCCTTTTTCCTCCCATACTCTTATGCCTCTCTCCTCTTACGGCTCCCTCAAGGAAAAGGTAAGAATGTGAACATTCTTACCCAAGATGGGCATCCCTCTCAAACTCCCTCTACAATATCCTATTCTACTCTTATGCCTCCCTCATGAGTTTTCCCATAGACCTCTCCTACACTACACATTGAGCATTCTATCCATTTTTCACAATACACAAAGTAAACATACATTATCCACAAATTTAGCATAGAGGCAACAAAAATAGGAAAGCAACAAAAAAGAGAAGGTTTCCTACCTATCCATTGGAGAAGCCTAAACCAAGAAGCTTTGTCCAAGCTCCCTCCAAAACAATCCAAGCATGCAAGTCCAAGATCCTTCTTTTCTCTTTCTCCCAATTCTTTCCTCTCCCAAAAGAAAATAAAAGAAAGAACTCCTAAACAAAAACCTCCAACCCCCTCCACGAGAGAGGAAGTTTCCATAAATAGACAAAAGCAAGAGTGAGGTTGATGTGGCTCCTTGTTGGATGCCACATCACACATCCTCAAGACCACCTCCCTTTAGTCAACTCAAATCCCAAAACACCATAACTGGGTGGTTGGGTTGAATGACATATCTTTTCCACATCCATCCCTTCCCATGTGTCTTAAGGCACAATTAAATGCAAAAGGAAGACAAGTGCACTCCAAAGTCACATTTCCCTTCCCAAAACAATAAATAATCCCCTTTTTGGATTCCCAACCCATAGATATGGTTGGTAAGGGGTTTTGGGAAGTGTGGGACAAGTTCAACTTGTCCCACAAGTCCCCCAAAATTTCCCTAAATCTCAAATTCGAGATTCAAAGGATTTGGAGTGGTCAACACTCAAAACCAAGCATTCAATACATGAGGAAACACAAGGCTGAATGAGCCAACCATCAAAATTAATTACACCCACTAGACTTTCCTCCAAAACTAAGAAAAATTAAGACAAGATGTTACATCAATCTAAACATACTTAGCAAAAGTAATAAAGAAAATACATCACAAATGAAATCATCTACTAAAGTAAGTTAAAAAAAGTACATAAAATTCTTACCCCGTTGGTCACATTAGAAAATTTCCCCCTGATGGAAATTTTTCTTAACACATACAAGAATAAAGGTAACACAATACAATTTACTAGTTTCCTTGATGACCAAATGTTGTAACCACCCGACATTCTGTTGTGTTTGGTTCCCAATCCCCCTCATGGTTGTGATCATATTTTGTTTCCTACAAAAATACAAAATACCTCCTTCGGCCTTGCGGCCATGTCAAAATATCCAAAATAGCCATATGCATGAAATTTATTAACATCTATACGTAATTCAATCAATCATTATTTCTAGGTCTAGATCACAACTTAATTATGCATTTCATCATTATCCAAAATTATAGTAATGTAAAATTCAACAACTACATTCTACTCATCATGGCGAATAAATCCAATGTTAGAACACATGAAATATGTCCATATAAAAATAATATCGGTATCCAATAGTCTATCCATGAGTCAGTGTAGATCATACTGAAAACAAAATCCAATCATAATCCAAATGCATCTAGTCATAAAACATCATGATAATCAACATAAGTATAAGTCATGTCCATATCCAAAGTCTGCATAACTCAAAATCATAATCAACTAAGTGTCGTAGGGAAGTGGGCATTACATCCCCCTCCCCTTAGACTAGACTTCCTCCTGGAAGTCACTGAAATAAGTGTGGAAACTGAGCTCGCAATGATGTAGCATCCTCCCAAGTAGCAGTAGTCTCATCGTACCTGTCCCATTGGACCCGAACCTAATCAATCTCTCTGCCGCGAAGGCCCAGGGTCCTGCGGTCTAAAATGTGTACGGGCTCCACCATCACCTTCCCCTGATCCTGCACCTGTAATGCAGTCCAATCTAGTACATGAGAAGGATCAGAAACATATCTCCTAAGAAAAGAAACATGAAATACATCATGGACGTGCGATAAGCTAGGTGGCAATGCTAGATGATAGGACAAGGGACCGAGGCGCTCCAAGATCTCAAAGGGACCCACAAATCTAGGAGCAAGCTTAGAACCTTTTCCATAACGGATAGGGCTCTTATGCGGTTTGACACGAAGGAACACCTTCGTGCCTACCTCAAAACTGCGATCTGCCCTATGCTGGTCTACATACTTCTTCTGTCTATCCTGCGCCTCCTGCAATCTCTACCTGATCAATGTAACCTGCTGCTCCATGTCCTATAATAATGCTGGTCCAAGAGAAACCCTGCCCTCAATCCTATCCCAGCTAAGAGGTGTCCTACACTCTCTGCCATATAATGCCTGAAAAGGAGCCATGCCTATGGAGCTCTAGAAACTATTATTGTAGGAAAACTCCACCAAATATAGATACTCCTCCCATCTCGACTGATGATCCATCACGTACATCCTGAGCATATCCTCCAAAACCTGATTCACCCTCTCTATCTGTCCATCGGTCTCAGGGTGATAAGCTGTGCTGAAATTAATCCTCGTCCCAAGAGCATATTGCATAGTGGTCCAGAAATGGGAGGTGTACAAAGGGTCGCGGTCGCAAATGATCTTCCGCGGAATCCCATGTAGTCTGACAATATCATCAAGATATACTCGTACTACTGCACTAGCCTTGTAGGTAGTCTTCACTGGATAAAAGTGAGCTACCTTCATCAATTTATCCACCGTGACCATGATGGCGTCGTGATGGTATCTCGACGTAGGTAACCCAACGATGAAGTCCATAGAAATGGTGTCCCACTTCCACTCCGGTATGGCGTGAGGATAAAGAAGGCCAGCTGGATGCTGATGCTCGGCCTTCACCCTCTGGCACTCTAAATAGCGGGATACAAATGAGGCTATCTCTCCGAAGTCCTCTCCAAAAATACAACTGTCTCAAGGTGGCATGCATCTTCTTCACCCCGGGATGGGCTAAGTAAGGTGCACGATGAGCCTCTATCAAAATGTGATGTCTCAAGCCTCCATCTCTGGGAACATATATCCGACCTCTGTGTCTGAGAAGACCATTTGCCTCTAATGAGAATCCAACAAATCTCCCCTCAATGGGTCTCTAAGACTCAATCTCTGCTCTGGCTGCGAGGTAGAAACTATCCTGAGGAAGCTGCTGTAAGATCCTACTCCGCAAATCTGTTCCCACTGAGCTGGCCATAGCCACATGTCTCCGCCTACTCAAGGCATCTACAACCACATTCTCCTTCCCTTTCATAGTTCTATCTCCATGTCATACTCACAGAGTAAACTCCATCCAATGCCGCTGATGAGCGTTGAGATTGGGCTGTGTGAAGAGGTGGTGAAGACTCAAGTGATCAGTCCTGAGTGTGAATCTCCGGCCAAGAAGAAAATGTCTCCACCGCACTAAGGCATGTACCACTGCTGCAAGCTCAAGGTCATCGGTTGGATAATTTATCTCATAATCCTTGAGTTTGCGAGACTCAAAGGCAACTACTCTACCCTCCTGCATTAACACTCCTCCAAGTACTGCCAAGGAGGCATCTGTGCATATGAAAAACTCTCCATGAGGATCTAGCACTGCAAGGATAGGTGCTCTCGTAAGGCATTCCTTCAGTGTACTGAAGGCTTGCTCACATCTATCTGACCATAAAAACTTCTTCCCTTTCCGTTGAAGAGAAGTGATGGGTGTGCGCAATCCTTGAAAAATCCTGAACAAACCTCCTATAGTATCCTACTAGACCCATGAAACTACGCACCTCGGTCACACTAGTGGGTGCTGGCTAATCCATGATGGCTTGAATCTTGGAAGGATCGACTGTGATACCTTCCCTAGAAATAACATGGCCCAAATACTGCACCTCAGGCTGAAAGAACGCACACTTCTCCAAGTTCCCGTAAAGGCGCTACTCGCGAAGACACTGAAGAACCTGGCGAAGGTGCTCCTCGTGCTCCTCACGTGTGCGCGAGTAAATCAGAATGTCATCAATGAAGATAAGCACGAATCGATCAAGGAAGGTCCTGAATACCCCATTCATCAAACTCATAAACACTGCGGGGGCATTCGTCAAACCGAACGGTACCACTGTGAACTCGTAGTGGCCATATCTCGTGCAGAACGCTGTCTTGTGAATATCTGTCTCTGCAATCCTAAGCTGATGGTATCCTGACTTAAGATCTATCTTAGAGAAAACTGTAGCCCCCTTCATCTGATCAAACAAATCATCAATGCGTGGAAGGGGGGTAACGATTCTTGATCGTTACTTTATTCAGCTGACGGTAGTCAATACACAACCGAAGAGATCCATCCTTCTTCTTCACGAAGATAACTGGTGCACCCCAAGGGGATACGCTAGGATGGATTAGGCCTTTCTCCAGAAGGTCTTCAAGCTGTAACTTGAGCTGACATAACTCAAGAGTAGTCATCTGATAAGGTGCTCGTGAGATAGGCTCTGCGCCAGGAACTAGATCTATATGGAAGTCAATCTCAAGTGGGGGAGGTAACCCCGGTAGCTCCCCTGGAAACACATCAGAGAACTCTGATAAGATGGGATGATCATCGAGGGAAGGTCCTCTTGACTCATCCTCTGATCTGTCACTAACTGTAATAGCATACAACTGGCAACCCTATCGCACACACCGCTTAAGCTGCATAGCGGAGATGGTTCGAATAGAAACAAGTCTCTTAACCCCTTATATCACTAACTCCGCCCCAAGATCATCTATGAAAGCAATAGTCTTGTGGTAGCAATCCACTCTAGCTCTATGAGCGGACAACCAATCCGTGCCTAAAATGATGCCATAAGATCCTAATGGAAGGATCCGAAGATCAGAAGTAGTGGTGAAGGGTCCCAAATCCACTACACACTCCTTGACCAAGGAGTCTACAGAAATTTTGGCTCCAGAAGCCATCTCAACATCCCAACTACGGCCCTGCCTAACTCCCACCAGCCTACAATTCTCTACTAAGGATGGTGCAATAAAAGAATCAGAAGAACCAGAATCAAATAATATAGAGGTGGAAATACCACCAATACTACCTGTCGTCTCAATCACAGTACTCTGATGCTCAGCCTGGTGGTTCTCGACCGTTGCGTAGATCTGATGACTCTGTGCCATATCTCCAACAGTAGGCTCTGAGCTCTATGTCTTAGCCATGGTAGGGTTATGTGGGCAATCTTTCCAAAGATGCCCAACAACACCGCATCCATAATAGCTGCCTGGTCCCCTCCAGTGGGAAGCTGCTCCAGCTGGTACTCTAGATGACTGAGATACATATCCTGACGATCCGGCTATGGACTGCTGAGATCTCTGATGACGAGCTCCTACTGACTGAGCTCTCGGTGCACCTTGTGTCCTAATGGGATCCCTAGGAGGAGGCCCCATACTACGTCCTCTCTATGCATCGAATCTCTGAGGAGGTCGGTAAGGTGGGAGGGTCTGTTGCTGCTATGGTGGTGGCCTGAATGAAGCTTTCCCTGAACTCTGTCCACCCCGTGGAGGAGGAACTGACCCCTTCGATCTACTATCCTGCATCTGCTGGATACGGCTCCGAACTCTGTCTCTAGCCTGCTGTGTCTTCCCCCATGTCTCCTCTACAATATAGGCCTTTTCCACGGCTTCTGCTAATGTCTGTGGGCAGTGAATGCACACTGTGCCTCCTAAATCAAAATTCAGGCCCCAGATGAACCTGTGAATCCATACCTGCTCATCCTCCCATATAGTCGACGTACTGGAGTAGGTCCAGAAATTGACTCTCATACTCAGCTACTGTCATCGATGCCTGACGGAGGTCATGAAACTCATCTATCCACTGCCAAATAAATCTCCTGGGTAAATACCTGCTCCTGAACCGCTCCTCAAATAGCTCCCAGGTAATCGTCTCTGAGTCGACATGGAGCTTCTGCTCCTCGGTCCTCCACCAGACTCCTGCTCCATCCTTCAAAAGATGGATTGCAACACGAGCTTTCGTGTTGCTAGTACAAGGACAGAGCTTGAAGCATCCACTCAAGCTCACCAACCAGGCCTCTGCTTGAAAACCACCTGTATCACCAGAATAGTGAGATGGTCGTAGCTTCAGGATCTCCCTGATATGGTCTGCAGCTGAAGTATGACGAATCCTAGATCTCTCTGTATGCTCCTCTCTCTGTCTAGGGCTTTGAGACCTGTCCCTATGTCCTAAGATCCTATCCCCATGCCCTGAGATCCTGTCCCCATGTCCTCTCTGTGGTGACTTTGCCCTAGCCGACTCTGCATGGAAATTCTCTGCTCTGTGCTCCTCGCTTTGTTGAGGGGATGCCTGGGCATCTACTCATGGCTCCAAACTATGCCTAGCAAGTCGTCCTCCCAAAGGCTCTCCGCGTATAGCGGCATTGACATCCTGGAGTGTCTGCAAGATCTGAGGCAGAAGGGCTGCTACGGCCTGCTCTGGTGGTGGTATGTCTAGGTCTATATGAAGAGACCCCTCGCCCAATCCGCACCTCCTGCACAGATCAAGGTGAGAGTTAGTTCATCGTTCTAGGTCTTGTGCTAGTTTTCAAAATTTGTTGTTTACTATAATTATCAACATTATGGTTTTATATTTTAAAAGAATAATGTTCTACACTAAGTTAAGTGTTCCGGTTTCGCATTTTCTGCATGTGCCCAAGGGTCCCAGCTTCGAACCCCTGGATCTGATACCAAAACGTAACACCGCGAAATAGCCGACGCCGCACTCACGATAGCGACGACGACGACACCGCAACAAACAAACATCACGAAAATGCGACAATTTTTTTTAATTGTTTTACTTCGAGAGGTGAGTCCGCATTACAGACTCGAAACTACATCAATCATGATAATGCTTCGAGGTCAAAGAAGTTTGATTTTATTTCAATCGATGTTTCACAAGGAAGAGAAGGGTCCGTCTTCGAATTCTAATCTAAGGTCCTGAAATTATCAGGTGAACGACAACAATATTTACTGGTCTGATATTAGGACAACAATATTTCTGGAGGTTAACCCTAGAATAATATATAATTTTATTTTGAGGTGAAAACACTATCCACTCAATTTTTATTTACTTATTTATTTATTATTTATTTTTTTATTTTTATTCTATTATGTCGCGTTGTCTCCTGATTTAATACATTATAACATATATAAATATAAATATATATATGTATATATATAATTATATCCAAGGGAATCACCCATTACGGTATACACTCGGCACTGGTCTATTTTATTGCATTGTATGATTCTAATATGTTTCTATATACATACTACCTAGTATGAATACTATATGAAATTTTTGTTACAATTCATACCACTTATTATCTTATGTAGTATTTAATACTTTGCTGGCCTAACTAGAAGTCCTTGTTTTCCATTAACTTGACAATGTGACATAAGTTTTATTGGTGGAAGGAAATCAACTTAGCTTGAAAAAACAATGCGTTGAAGGTGATGGTTGCTATCAAGACCAGCATTTCAAACCTGAATCAACCAACTCCTGGCATCATAATGATTCCCCTCCATGCGTGCAAGAAACACAACCTGGTCACGGTTTTCCATTAAACATTTAGATTTTGCAAATCTGATGCCTCCTCTTGGTCTGTCTACCAGTTTGATCTACCCCGGGCCACGTGAAGAGCATGCTGGATTATAAACCTTTCGACGTGAGTGACAGGCAAGGAGGGGTGTGGGATTCATGGCCTTGGTCTGCCACAACAGTCGGCCAGGCAGCAGGCCGAGCACAACAGCTAAACAATTTTTATTTTTTTTTTGTTGAGTGCAAGAAAAGGCAATCGACCATCAAGTTGTTACTGTTCAGTATCAAATGCATCGTCAAAATCGGGTTCTTCTTCACGGTCAAGTGCCTGAAGCTCAGTGGGGAGGACATGGCAAAAAATGGATAAGGGGACAGGCTGAAACTACATTGTTATCTGTTCAGTACTGAATATCTAAATGTCAAAAATGATAAGGGGACAGTGAAAGACGTGTAGAAACATGGCCTGTCCAGCCGTGTTGACATCTGATCAGTATCGAATGCAGCTCAAACTTTGGGGGAGCTTTCCTCCTTAGTAGCATTTCTATCAAACGATGGAGGGACAAGTGAGCAGGCTGTCCACTATGGACCTCTTATACCAACAAATATTGCTTGTCTATTGCAACACTCTTAGATAGACGACCACAAAACTCACTTTTGCAGGCATTGCAACAATTTAAATATTTCTGTGATAGTCAGTGCTTTGTGTATCAAGTTGTCTATCAGGCATATCTACTGAAACGTATCATCATTTTTTTTTACATTAGCAGTTATTCTCTCAGACATGATTTAAGGGTGATTGACTGGTCTTGATTTTGAGAGTAACTTTACATTTGTTTGGGCAGTGGCAAGGCCTGCCATGTAGCTTGATATTTGTGAAGCTAAGACCACTCGCAATGTCCTAATCTGTAAAAAAAATGTTTAAATTACTTGTAGGCATTGCAACAATTTAAATATTCACTGTGGCAGTCAGTTCTTTGTGTATCAAGTTGTCTATCAGGCATATCTACTGAAACGTATCATCATTTTTTTTATATTAGTAGTTATTCTCTTAGACACGATTTAAGGGTGATCAAATTGCGCAACACCAAAGGGAACATCCAACTATTCCTGCATTGAGCAAGTTGATTGCAAAAGCCAAACACTAGGGCATGTTTGCAAATGTCTTCCTGGATATGAAGGAAATGGGTACTCTAATGGCATGGGTTGCGCAAGTCAATTCAGCAAACTTTTGAAAATTAGAATCTTTACTAGTTAGAAGAATGTCTTAGCTTTAGATTTGTCCATATTTCTAATGCTTTGATGGATGTTCGAAGGGATTCGATTTTTTTTTTTTTTTTTGTTAGTTTGCAATGGGTTTTACAATAAATTCATGAATGAATAAAAAAAAAGAAAACGTAAGAGGGGGCTAGAGCTTGAAATGCTTCTTGGCATCTTAAAATCCATTTAAAAACTTAAGTCCTTTCTTCAATAATACAAGAAGAGGAAAATACACCAACATTCCACTTTTCAATACACCTCCTTTTGAGCAACAAAATGAGATCTAACATGTATAGTCTTTTGTAATTTCTTTCCAACATTCCACAAAAGAATTAAAAAACATTTCCAATAAATTTTTAGAGTAAGAAATACTATCATTTCAATGCAACTTTTCCTTCAAAATCTTTTTACAACATATCCTACTTCATGTGGAAACAAATTTGCAATAATGGAAGCTAAAGAAAGCAAAACAATATTACATTTTTCCTCCACTCAAGGTGGGTAAATACATGATATTTTTACATTGTCAACAACAAGGTTCTTGTGCTCCAAGGTGTTCTTCATCCATGTTCCAAGTTCCAAGTAGCTCAAACCACAACCAAGATAGGGGGAGAGGCAACACTCTCCTCCCAACCAAAACTCAATGGAGAAGAGAAGCAATCTCCTCCATTGACCCCCGAGATCCAAACACAACACAATGAAGGGTGGTCTCCAACTCAAGGCAACAATACTTGCTTCAACAATACAATTTTTTTTTTCACAACATTCAAGGTTTAAAAGAAGAACAAAAAGGAAGCACAAATAACACAATGCTTTTCACAACAAGGCTTTCATCCAAGCCAACAAGAGAAGGAACTATGGGAAAGTTTTCCTTATGCCTCCCAATTGAGATGAGATGCCCATCCAAACCCTCCACAATAAAACTCAAGCCCCTATGACTCTTATGCCTCCCTCAAGTACCCCTTTTTCCTCCTATACTCTTATGCCTCCCTCCTCTTATGGCTCCCTCAAGGATAAGGTAAGAATGTGAACGTTCTTACCCAAGATGGGAAAATCCCTCTCAAACTCCTTCCAAAAATTCCTATTCTACTCTTATACCTCCCTCATGAGTTTTCCCATAGACCTCTCCTACACTACACATTAAGCATTCTATCCATTTTTCACAATACACAAAGTAAATATACATTATCCACAAATTTAGCATAGAAGCAACAATAATAGGAAAGCAACAAAAAAGAGAAGGTTTTCTACCTCTCCATTAAAGAAGCCTAAACCAAGAAGCTTTGTCCAAGCTCCTTCTTTTCTCTTTCTCCCAATTCTTTCCTCTCCCAAAAAAAATAAAAGAAAATAACTCCTAAACAAAAACCTCCAACCCCCTCAACAAGAGAGGAAGTTTCAATAAATAGACAAAAACAAAGAGTGAGGGTGATGTAGCTCCTTGTAGGATGCCACATCACACATCCTCAAGACCACCTCCCTTTAGTCAACTCAAATCCCAAAACACCATAAATGGGTGGTTGGGTTGAATGACATCTCTTTTCCACATCCATCCCTTCCCATGTGTCCTAAGGCACAATTAAATGCAAAAGGAAGACAAGTGCACTCCAAAGTCACATTTCCAATCCCAAAACAATAAATAATCCCATTTTTGGATTCCCAACCCATAGATATGGTTCGTAAGGGGTTTTGGGAAGTGTGGGACAAGTTCAACTTGTCCCACAAGTCCCCCAAAATTTCCCTAAATCTCAAATTCGAGATTCAAAGGATTTGGAGTGGTCAACACTCAAAACCAAGCATTCAATACATGAGCAAACACAAGGCTCAAGGAGCCAACCATCAAAATTAATTACATCCACTAGACTTCCCTCCAAAACTTAAAATTTAAAACAAGGTGTTAAATTAATTCTAAACATACTTAGCAAAAGAAATTTTAAAAAGATAACAAAAATAATATCACCTACTAAAGTAAGTTAAAACAAGTAAATAAAATTCTTACCCCCTTGGTCACATTAGAAAAATTTCCCCCTCATGGAAATTTTTCTTAACACATATAAGAATAAAGGTAACACAATACAATTCACTAGTTGCCTTGACGACCAAAATTTGTAACCACCCGACATCCTGTTGTGTTTGGTTCCCAATCCCCCTCATGGTTGTGATCATGTTGTGTTTCCTGCAAAATATAAAATACCTCCTTCGGCCTTGCGGCCATGTCAAAATATCCAAAATAACCATATGCATGAAATTTATTAACATCTATACGTAATTCAATCAATCATTATTTCTAGGTCTAAATCACAACTTAATTATGCATTTCATCATTATCCAAAATTATAGTAATGTAAATTCAACAACTACATTCTACTCATCATGGCGAAGAAATCCAATGTTAGAACACATGCAATATATCCATATAAAAATAATATCGGTATCCAATAGTCTGTCCATAAGTCAGTGTAGATCATACTGAAAACAAAATCCAATCCTAATCCAAATGCATCTAGTCACAAAACATCATGCTAATCAACATAAGTATAAGTCATGTCCATATCCAAAGTCTGCATAACTCAAAATGATAATCAACTAAGTGTCGTAGGGAAGTGGGCATTACATCAATCAAATCATAAATTGTAAATTCTTATTTTAATTAGACTTCCTTGCCCTGATTAAAATCATGTGCTATTTCACATGTGTGTACTCAGATAGAGATGTCTTTCTAAATATAATAAGATGAGAAAATATGGACTATTTAGCATGCATTTTGCAGGTTGGCGTGAATTCCAGTGACATTGGGACTCAGGTAGGAGTTGTCGTTCCTCTTTAATTTTATTGAGTAGTCTACGTAAGGTTAAGTAATCAAGGAGAAAACCAAGCGAATGAATCCCTTTAAAAAGATTGTATGAATTTCTTTCATGTAAAATATGAGTACGAGAAGGATAAGGACTCATGTAAAATGTGTTGGAAATAAATTTGGATAAGGACTTAGTTTATGTTGAATTATAGTGGAGGGGTTAAATTTGACGGCCTAGTATGTTTCTCACATATTTTTTAGACGATGGTAATTTTTTAATACTTATACCTATAGTAAAAATATAAATTATTTTCTATTTATTTAATTAGTTTTGATTCGTAAATTGTTTAATTCTAACAATAAATCTTGTTTTCGTGACAATGAATGAAATATTTACTAAGTTCTTTGTTTTCAATATAATGCCCAAGATTTAAACACTACTATACTGTAAAATTTGAGAAAATAGAGACAAAGGATACAAAATTTATCCTGGACAAACCCAATGTGGGAAAAAATCTAGTGGGTAAGAAAATTTATTTCCTGTCCACTATGCAAATCTCCAAAAATAAAAAGTACTGCCAACAATTGGCCTTCAAGAAGCATTCAAACTCCTTCTAATTGTATTTTCCTACTCACAATTTCTCAACAATGAAGAACTCACTCTCAATGAACAAACAAGAAATAATTTTCAACTTGTCCTCTTTGCTCACACTAGAATTCACTCAAAATCCCTTGTTAGAATGAAGAATTGAACTTGTATTTATAACTTATCTATCCAAGGATACATGAAAAGGTGAAACAAATCATTTTGGAAGCTCAAGTATTTACAACTATTGTGATTCCAAATAGGACCGCTACTGAATGCACACAGGTGGTTGTGTAACCGTTGTTATGCGAAGAGTTGTTGTTATGTACCTTCCGGGGTGGTTGCGTGACTGGAACCTGTAAGATTACCCAAACAGAACAATTATGGTCTAAATTGTCATTCGAATATGTCCAGATCACCCCCATCCTGACTAGACCATCTCTTGAAGAAAAAATAGGCCGAGAATCTATACAGAAAGTATCAAATATGATGAATACATAAAATTGGGCATTTAAAGATCCATTTTTGGATCCTACCTCCCCAATTTTAGGCATTTAAGTCCCTAAAAGCTTCAAGTATTGATGAGGTGAAGAAATTTCTTCCCCACATCCTATATGGAATACCACTCCTATTCTTCGAGGTGTATATGTTGAATTTTCTCAATGAATTTATCATCTTTGTGGATTTCTAGTCCCAAATTTCCATTCTCTTTACATGGTAATATCAAAAATAACATCAAAAGCATGCTTAGGTACATAAACAAAACTTGTTTCAAAAGGAGTTTTACTTGTGGAAGTAAGAACTTCCTTGACGTGAGGCTATTGGATATATACCAAATATGCCTCACAAGTCCTAGGTTCTCTCATAAATTGGACCAAGGTACGGTTTACCTCCTCTATCTACTCATATGGTTATGCATGACATGTGGTAGACCTCTTAGTATCCATATTTTCCCACAAGATAGGCCAACAATCACCAATGAACTGTGAGTCCTTGTCTATCATAATCAAATTAGGAAAACCAAAATGAATCCAATCATTAGCTATAAACAACTTTGCTACAAAACTAGTCCTCATGCAAGAAATGTAAATATACATTTTACCAAACCAATCTTTCACCATAAAAACATAATTGCACTATTTTTTAGAAGTAGGCAAACTGTCCATAAAATTTATGGAGAAACTTACCCATGGCCATGAAATGACTGATAATGGCATACATAACCTCAACTCTTCTTTACTACATGTAATAAAACTCTTGACAATGTTAGAAACTACCATCTGCATGTTTAGCCAAAAGCCATCCCTGTGTAAGTGATCAACAACCCCTTTTACACTAGAGTGACCAACCACCCTAAAAGTGCGTGTTTTATCAAAAAAGACAAAAAAAATTGTTTATTTTTGTAGGCATCCTGCACGAACTTCCTGTGGAATCCTAGGTATGGAAGTAGACTATTGAGTAGCAAGTTCATAATATGCTCAATTGGCCTATCTGAGGGAAGCCCCATAGGCTCCTTTTTGAACTTCTGAATAAACTCTTCCATCTACTTTTTCTCTTCAATAGTAACCATGGTATGAGTTGTCTTAGAGATAACTTCCTTAGTTTTTCTATTCCAAAGAAGAAGTAAAGAAAATATCCCACCAACATTAATTTTTTTGGGTTTCGGTGGCACTTACCAATGAAATATTTGAGTCTCCTCAAATTCTGAAATGACGCATCTCTTACCATCCTTCACTAAATAGTACTGGTTGGATCTCATCATAAAGATAACATCCCTGATATATAAATATGGGCTACCAAATACTACACCACACATATCAAGGGGAACAACATCCACAGTAAATTCATCAATAAACTTCTTATCAATACCAAAAGTGATTTTAAATTTCTTGGCAATCTTGATTTCTATGCCTTTCTTTACCCAACTTAATGAGTACAAACCTGGATAATTGTAAGTTTCCAACATCATCCTATCAACTAGCTCTTTACTAACCAAGTTAGCTTGTGAACAAGTATACAAAAGATCATACAATTTTGTCTTCTTCAATTTTTTTTATATAAAAGAGATTAGTAAGTTCATTCTCTTGAGAATTACTACAATTACCAAAACATACCTCTCTACAAAAGAAGGCACAACACATAGTCTCATCCACCTCTTTCACTGCAAAACACTTCCTCTCCTTGGGGAGAAACCATGGGCTTCTTCTTATTTTTTTAAGGGATGTAATTCTAGGAGGGGCTTCCAACATCTTTCCTCGGAATGAGTGTCAAAATCACAATTTTTCCACAATGAAATTTAGTATCCTTAATGGAAGAAGCATTCTACTTACCTTTCCCCTTTTGCTTTTCCTTCAGCTTGATGTCACTTTGTTGGTTTAAAGCATGTTGAGAGGTAGATGAACTCTTCTTCTTGTCCATCTTTAAGTAATAATCTTGCATACAAGCCTCATCTACATCCATCGCCTTGAAAAAGAGAAATGGTCTCCTCAAGTGGCTATGGAGTTCACCAATATAGTTCATCAATAGATCCCGGTCTGCTACATATTTTCCCATCTAGATAGATTTCTTTTGAAACTCATTAGTATACTCTTATACATTCTGAATTTGTTTCTGCTTGAGATACTGAAAATATAGGGATCTCTCTTCCTCATAAAAAATAGGATAAAACTACTTTTTAATTAGTTTTTTAAAACTTTCCCACTTAGTAATCTGAGGAGGCTTCTTAATAACCAATGAATGAAAACAACTTTAAAACCATGTAAAAACATGATTAGTTAATATTAATTGAGAAAAGGAAATTTGTTGACTCTCATTAATTTAATGGAAACTGAAATATACCTCTAGTTGGGCTAGCCAATGGTCTAGTCTCTTAGCATTCACGTCTCCATCATAAGGCTAAATGTCTATCTTGGCTTATTAGTTGAGAGGTGGAGGTGTGGGAATGGCACGAGGCTACTCTTCTTCATAGTTATGAGCATCTTCTTCATGGGATTTTGTTGTCTCATTTAGAATACCAAATTTTCCATGAGTAATCCCATGATGGACTCCAATTTCCCTATGGACAAGGAAATAATGCCAACATATTTAAAAAGGCTTGCCACATTTTTCTCTAACTTGTGGAAACATTATTCTTCACTATCATTTGCATCTTCTCTATGAGCCATGTTTCAAATTTCTTACATTCATTTTCTAGTGGAAATATGTGCTTCAAAAGGAATGACGATACCTTCATCACTTTCTTTTAGTTTAGGGTAAGAAGCATCTAACTAAAATCTCAACACAAGTTAACCACACAATAAATAAATCTTAACTTCTCTAATATTTACTAAGTTCTTTTTTATCAACATAATGTACAAGAATTAAACACAACTATACTATAAAAATTGAGAAAATAGATAAAAACGAGACAATATTTATCCTGGAGAAACCTAATGTGGAAAATAATCTAGTTTGTAAGCAAATTTCCTTCCCTTCCACTATGTAAATCTCCAAAAATTCAAAGTACTACAAAAAATTATCCTTCAAGAAGAATTCACATTCCTTATAATTGTATTTTCCTACTCACAAGTTCTCAACAATGAATAACTCAATCTCAATGAAGAAACAAGAAAGAAATCTCAACTTCTCCATTTTTCTCACATTAGAATTCACTCAAAATCCCTTACCAGAATGAAGAATCAATCTTGTATATATAACTACTCTATCCAAGGCCGCATGAAAAGGAAAAACAAATCATTTTTGAAGCTTAAGAATTTGTAACTATTGAGATCCTTAATTCTGGAATCTTCGTGAATAGGACCACCGCTGAATGCATACTGATGGTTATGTAACTATTGCCCACTCTATGAAGAGCGGTGGTTACATAGCCACAGGGGTGGTTGCGTAACTGTAACTTGTAAAAAAATTTGAATAGAAGAATTATGGTCTAAATTGTCATTTGAAGGTGTCCAAATCACCCATAGTTTGACTAGACCATCTCCTAAAGAAAGAATACGCTCAAAGTTTGTAGAGCAAATATCAAATATGGAGAATACATAGAATTGGGAATTTTCAGATCTTTTTTGGAAGAATTTTAAATATGTATTTATATGTATTTTATAATTCATATAAAAAATGATGAGTCAATTTTTAAATATATAACTCACATTAACAATTTTGTTATTAAGGGTATTTTTTTTTGGTTGGGATCCTATCTAGTTACAAAAGAGGCCTAAAGCCCTAATAAAACATTACTAAGCAAGAGAATGAAACAAGACTAGAAATACACATAGTCAACATGAAACCCAAAGGCATCGGGAAGACAACACAAATTCAACTTGAAGCCTTCACACAACAACAAAATAGTCACAAAACCATATGGGATAAGAATAGATAGAACAGGGTAACCAAAAGACAAGAATCAAAGGAGAGGCTAGAACCATTCAATTTTGCTCCTACTCCTTGTGATTTTTTTGACACTGCGGGATTGAGTGCTTACGTTTATCTCATCTGAACTTCACTATGTTTTACCCATCCTCAGAATCATCAATAATTGCCCCCTCAAAATTTGATTTGATATAATCTCTATAATTCTGGCCCTCTCAGAATTCAAGCATGTTGAGGGAGTTAGGATCAAATTGGGGGTGGAGCACCTTAAGTGGTGCCTTCATTTTGGCATCCTCGGTTGTATTCCATAAAACCACCTCCACGTTTCCCACAGGGGATCAAAGTTTAGCCACATCTGGCTTAGAGGTCATGTTTTTCTTATGAGAGCTTCTTTGGTCTTCCAACGCCCTGTTGTTTTCTTGAAAAATATCGAACATTCCTCTTCAAACGAATCAGCATCATTAGACCGAAAAATGGAACACATCATAGTTCTCTCATTTTTTTTTTCAAAAATAAGGGCCACCTCAACGAAATTTTAAATAGGATATGTCTCCTTTGTTTCAGATGATGAATCCTCGTCTTGTTCTTCTTCACAAAAATACTCCTCGTGGTCTCCTTCATTGGGGTCTTCATCACACCCCTTATTTATATCCTGCAACTCATTCCCTTCAATTTTATCCACCACCTGATTTGGTGGATCACTAATACTCTTTGTTGTTGCATCATGTAAAGAGGGGGGCTCCACCATAATGGTGACCTGTCCCACCAGTTGAGATTTTGGTGTTAGAGAAGGGTAAGGAGAACTGTTGGCAAATCCCTTAGAATAACCTGCCAATACATTATTCCCCTTCTCAACCCTTTCCCCTTCCTGCACAGCCAACGCTTCAAAAATCTACCAAGATTCAGGTGAAACCCCATCCCTAAACACCATTCAAATTGGGCCAAAGGTAGGGGATTTCCTCTTCCACCTGAGAGATAAGCCAAGATAGCTACCGACATTATGTCCAACTGATTTACATTTGGTGCAAATAGCATGAGAGCTCTCGTATACCAATGATTGATCATAGGCACCATTGGTTGAGATGAGCCGATTAGAAGGAGGCAGAGGTTTACCTGCAGACACATTTATGTACATTCTTGCAACAATCATACAGGTCTGAGCTTGATTGGTTGGATCCATAACCAACATATCACCAAATGCTTTAGGAATTCCCTCTAGAATGCGCTTGTCCCAGAACTCTACAGCCAGAGTAGGAAGTCTGACCCAGACAGGGAAGACATAGGGGAGTATATTCTTCAGATCCATACCAGGGTGTCACCTGGTGATTAGTGAAATAGTTTTTCCAAACATCCAGAGCCATCCATTGATCACCCTATGCAGATCTTCTTCTAGTATAAATCTGAAAAGGAAAGATTCACCAGCCATGGCTGTAACATGAAGGCCTCCCATAGGTTTCCATTTCCTGAAAACCAAAGCTCTAACAGATTTGATATTGGTTCTTATTCCAGCAAAATGGCTAGTTAGTGTAAAACAATATCTTTTTGTGGTTCTCTCCATTCATGAATTTAGAACTATTAAGGAGGGCGTTCAGCAACCCATTCAGGAGAAAGAGGAGGCAAAACATATTCTTTATTACATCCACCACTCAATATTCAATCTTCCAAACTTATTGATTCTTTCTACACTCCCTGCCCAGATTCCTTTGGAGGAGAGATCGAGCCAGTAGCTTCATATGCTCTTCCCAGATCTCCCACAGAAATTTGATTTTTTTTCCCGCTCATCATCCCTTTCATTCCCGTCTCCCCCTGGGCATATAGATATTAAATTCCACACATGTAAAAATTAATCACAAATATTTGCAAGTATTTCACAGTTAAAATTAAAAAAACATGTCTAAACGAGCATTAGATTTAACCCCTAATTAGTAGATAATTCAATTTTTCATATAATAATTTTTTACATTTAAATGTAGCAACTCATATTTTCTTATTTTAGGTAGTGAAATCTATACTTCCTTTTTAATTATTAATTTTTAAAAAATATAATATGTATTATTTTAAAATGGCATTATACATAAGATTATTTTAATAATAATTAGAAGTGACCACTTATATTTATTTTTCAGGGCAGTTATATATTAATAGCTAAGATGTGACAAAAGAATCGATTTGATTATGTAAAAGAGGTGTGGATAGTCGTTGAAGTATGGTTTTTTGGGAACCATCAATCATACTTAAAACCATAAAATTGGGAAAAATCTAATTGTTATGCACATGATTTTATGTTTGGTGAACTCACACATTTGGTGAAAATTGTCTCAAAGTAGGGTTGGTAGCTGAAGAGATCGTAGAAGGTGTTTGAAATTTGTGACATCGCTGCACCAAATGAAATGATTATGTCATGGGATCATTCATTACTTCCAAGGTTTTGTTTGCCAAAAAGACACTAGATATGTGTACAGGGGTCATATACAATTATGTGGAGTCATGAGGCATAATTCTTGATGGAATTCTACTTGTTGTGGTGATTATCTTTGAAGAGAAGTTGTGTTTGGCACAAAGACATTGCCAATGAATTTTGTTGACTTTCACTGTGGATGCCATTATTTTTCATTCTCTTGTTATTGGTATTTGTAGGACAAATTGCTCAAAACAAGAATAAATCATGTTGGCCCATATGGTTGTGTGTGTATAAGAGAACTTGTCTTGTTGTTATGTTTTCTTGTTTGTTGCTCTAGGAAATTCATTTTACTCTTGTCATATGCTTTGGAGAGTCTATCGACATCCAACATCTATCCATATGCTCTATATTTAGAGCTTCGTTGGTTTATATCAATTGAAATGTAAATAAGGTCAGAGAATGATCCTATTTTTTATGTGTTATATATTATTGTTTTATATATGTACATGTATGGGTTATCATGGTTAAAATGCAAAGAGACCCATGTGTTTTTCAATATTATGAAATTTTTACTAAATTATTATGATTTGCACATGTGTTATCATAGCTGAAAGACAAAAAGAATAATATGTTTGATAATATTGTTGAAAGTTTTGTAAAAAAAGTGTTCTAGGGCCCTCAGATTTAAGTATGCGATATTGTTATGCATTTTAGCCATCTTATTTATTGAACCTTTTTTAATCACTATTGACTATTGTAAATAAAATCTTTTTTAAAAATGATTAATGGACATGTCAAACACTATCAAAGAGTCTACATTTCATGATTTTTCTTGGAGTTTCATTTTATGTTGAATTTATTTATTTATTTTTAGAATGGTCATTGTTAGTGCGAAATCACAACACCCCCAAATGAGTTATGGATCTGCTTTTCTAAGGCAGACTCATTTGGTGTGATTTGCATAACATTGAACTTCCCCAAGGTGTGGAACCTTGCGAATGGGAAAGCTCTCCATAGAAGGTGGGTTCCTCTTCCTAAACTACTTGCCACAAGCTATTCCAGTGCAGTCAAGCTAATCTAATCCTAATCTAACTTCCAAGGAGACAAGGAGAGAGAGAACACTAAAAAAATAGAGCCTACACTAAAACAGTGATACACCAGCAAAGGAAGCAAGATATTTTGTTGAGGGAAAAAGAAAAAGAGAAAATGGAGATGAGGTAGGTCAGAGAGAAGTGACACGGCCCAAATATTCAAATTCACCATTAAACTCCATGAAACACAACATCCCACACCTGCAAACATGAAATACATACACAGAAAAACAAATCTGGAAGGGAGAGCCACTGGGAAACAACAAAACGATGCAAAGGGTTGAAGAACACCACAAAAACATGTTTTTATTGCTCTAGAAGGTACACAAACCATTACATTTTTGGAATAAAGGCACAAATACATTATCCATGCGTGGGAGAAGGTTTTCTGCTCAAAAATGGCACCGAGAAAAAAATTTGATAGAGTTTCTGTATACCCAAAATGTCTCTCATTTTCAAAATGAGAAGTGTTACAATATATAGAAATAATAAGAGAGAGAGAAGAGGGAAAAAAATCAAATCCTGCTTCAACCACCCCAAGATATGAATTGAATCCACTTTGAAAAATCAATCACTGAATATCAATGGCTTCTACAAATTCACCCACAAAATGTCGCGTTTGGTTTCCCACTGGATTGAATCGAATCAGATATTGTAGTTGAAGAGACGGGATTCTGCGTTAATGTCCTGGAAGAATCTTCTTCATTTTTGACCTATTAGGGCCTGAAAAATGATTTTTAATCCTTTCAAGGTGTAGATGATGTCGATACACTTCCAACGGTGTTAGATTCACAATATTTCGAGCCATGAGTCGAAGATAAGCCCCTTTAAAGTTTGTATCGGGTCTATACAGGAGGGCGGGAAAACAACTTGAAAAATGGGTCCCCTTTGATATGGGACACATGGCAGTCAGATTAGAGAAAAAATTGGGCTCGGGGGTCCGCAATTTATCTTTTCCCCTTTTCACGAAACACGAAACTTAGAACACCCCTGTGGCCCTAAAGCTCCGCCTTTTGACTCTACTTGACCATTTTCCCCTGCCTCCGTTTCATCCTGAGACACATGGAGATGTGACACCTTTTTTATCTTCTCTTTTTTCTTGTACAGAGTTGTTTAAACTTTTACAGGCCCCACCATTCCATTGTAGAGTCTCCCTGCAACCTTTTTTGTCATCCTAGAATGTGAGCTCATGGGTCTGATTCGTTTCCTTCATAATTTCCTTATGAGTAGGAGTTATCTTGACCAAATTTTCTGGGGGGGGAAATCTGGGACAAAAGTCATCTCATTGCATTTTATTTTGTATGTGGCCCTACATCAATCTCATGTATGGTTAAACATCCATAAAGATCCATGTTTCTATACTAAAATGATTTCCCTTAGAAGCGATCAAAATTACAAAAAAAATAATGGGTTCATCGAGTTCAAGATTATGTTAATTGGCATATTTCATTTTATATTTGAATTATTATTATTCAAAATCATATTATTAATTCTTGTGTGGATTTTATTTGGTATGTTCACATTGTTTTAAGATGATATTGCACTACCTTTTTGGTATTATTGCAATTATATTATCGTTTTTAATAACATAGGTGTCAAGCTAAAACAACAAAAACATGTAAACAAAACAAAAGTAGAAATAATTCAAAACAAAAAAACATGTTTTTAAAGAACACATTTCAAATACATATTATAAGGATTGTAACAACTTTAGAAATATTTAGAATGGTGGTTAGACACATTTCAACAGTGTAATAAAGATGTTGACAAGATGATAATAGAATAGGTTAAAGATGGATGTACATGAAACACAAACATCTATTTAGGTCTTCATGGTGAAAAACAATATGTTAACTAAAGAATTTGTAAGCCCCACATCAAGATATACATTATATTTCAGTTGGATCACTCCATGTTCATGTTTACATCTGTTTAAAGTTTTATAGAATTTATGTTATGGGAATGCACAACAATAAAAACTAATGTACGGTTTGTTATAAGGGATATTCTGATTATTTAAATTCTAATATTAACCTTGCAATATCAAGATAAAACATTGATACTAGAAAAAAGTGTTTACAATATTCTTATATATCAAAAACATAAGAGGAAATATTTACTTAGCTATATAAAGTGATACAATAGAGATCTAGGTGCATAGACTAAACAAACTAGGAGTAATGAACATGTACATGCTTTCTTAGAGAGATTGTGACTTGAAACTGCTTTCGTATGGAATAGTAAACCTCTTAGGATCGATTGTATGGTTCTAGACATAGTGTATGGTCATGGACTTGTTAGGAATGAGATTTTGTAACTTGTTGTACCCTTTGATGGTTCTTACTATCAAACCCTAAGTGTTGAACAATCCTAAAACCTTTTGAAATCAAATGAATAGAAATCAAACCCCAACCATGGGTAGAAGACCCTACAAGAAGGTAAGTGTTTGGATCGAAGGCCATGTAAAGTGCATCCTAGGAGGATAACAAGTCACAATAAATATTATGCATTTGAAGTAAAATTTGGAAGATGTGTTAGTCTATGATCAAATAGGTTGTCTAGGACCAAAAATTACATCTTGGCCCTATTGTACATTTTTAGAGAAAGAAACAATGGGTGAAATATTTAAGTTACATAATGAAAAATAGACTTTTAAGTACTGATTTATGCATTTGTATTCAAAATGTGATGACATATCAATATGCGGTAATAAGTAGGTTAGGACAGAGAGATAACAAGATGCACTGAGTGGGGATAGAATATGGGTGTTTGTCTTAGTCAAGAAGAAAAATCGCAAAGAACAATGTCAAAGAATAACTTACCAAATTTGAGTGTCTATATTTCCCCCTTTAAATATGAAATGAAAATTACATTCTTAACGAAAAATCATACTTGAGTGTGCAAGCACTTTATTTTTAATCAGATTTTTTATTGTCCAGATGTGTTGAATTTGGCATGCTCTATGATGAAACTTGCAACACAAATACAATCAATGTCCATAGTAAATATTGAACCATAACTCAAATGTAAATATAGAATTTGAACTTGCACAAAGTGAAACAAAGAGATGAAAACCATTGAAGGAAACATTTTTTTGTTATGTGGAGGGAAGATCTCTTGTTCTTAGCTTGTAGTTGGAGATTTGGATTGTATTGTTGAATTTGTGGCAAGATTGGGGGTGATAATTCCTCTATTTTTATTAAGGATAAACTGGAGAATTGGGTGAATGCAACCCAAAAATAATTATAAGGTAGAGAGAGAGAAGAAGAGAGAGGTACTATAACAATTTGTGAAGGGAGAAGACAATGTATCAAAAATTTTAGTAACCTTGATATATTCCCTTTTAAATGAGGATAGGATAGACCACCTACAAAGAAATTAGTTTCTTCAATACTTTCCATAACCACATAAAACACACCGATACAAAACGATCTAGGTAACAACTTATTTATAAACACAAAGTATAAAAGAGAATTATTACCCCATGCCCTCCCTGTGTGCCACATAGTTGAGTAAGAGTGTGTAATATGTTAAATTGATATTGGAGAAGGAAACTTATACCCCCAAAATCCTTTATTTTATAACTGAAAATGAATTCTAAAGTGTGAGAAAGGAATGAAATATTCATGCCCCTATAAAATACTCTAGAAGGTGTCAACTAAGTATGATATTATGCCAAAAACATGTATCTATAAGTAAGTATACAAAATTGAAGAAAAATCTAGTATAGCTTCCCACATAGAAAAATGTATGGTAGGTTTAGGAATGTCCATATGATAATGCCCTGTCTATATAGTTTTGAAAAAGTGAAAAATTCATTAAATTTCTATAAATGAAGTGTTTATGAGGAATTGTACTCTGTGAGTGTGAAAACTTGTTGCTTAACCCATAAGTCATATTGTAGATGTAGAATGTATCCTAACAAATGCCCCCTCTTTAGAGCCACATGTGATAAAATAGTTAAGTGCACGAATCAAAAGAATAAATGTATACCCTTGTACTCTATGTGTGATAACCTATAAGAGAGTGTGGAATGATGAAGTCAGTGGCCATCTTTGAGAACCTATACTTTCATAAGGGCTTTCATGTGGTGGAGACCATAGCATGCAAAAATAAAAACAACCATAACAATAATATAAACACTAGTAGTGATAGTAACTAGAGTAACAATAACATTAGTAATACAAATCTAATAGAACTAGCATAAAGAAATATCGGTAGTTAAGTGAGCAAGCAGAAGTAATAACATGTAGAAAATATTAACATCAAGGAATAAAGCCACAAACATGAGACACCATAAGTGTCACAAGATAACCAAGGCACATAAGACACACACAAGAGAATCAATCTCACACAAGAAAGAAAAAGAGCCACAAAGGGACACCCACAGTGTCAATAAATAAGCAAAGTACTTAAGCCACATACAATGAAATAGACAAGTAGTAACACAAACATGTAGTAACTATGTATATAGAAAACAATGATGTCAAACAGTGATGAAATCAATATAACAAGTAGTAAGAAAGCACATGAAACAAGATGTAACACCCACAAAACACACACACAAATGACATGGAAAATGTCAAGTAATTTGTTTTTTGAAGTTTAAATGAGACCAAAAGTGATCACAATGGGCCAAAAATAACTCACGATAGGCATGGAAAAACATTGAATACCTAGGCATGAGGGAACAAATGACACCCTTCACGAGTAAGACACAACACAATGATTTGGGGCATCCAATGGTGTAAAATATTTAACTTTTGGAACTAAAATCTTCTTTGTGCAAGGATCAACAGTTTTACATTACTTAAGAAAGATTACCATGCACCAAGGCAAGGGTTAAGAAAAAGAAGTTAGGGGAAGAAGGTCAAATTTAATTCATCTTTAAGATTTCATTAGTTATTAACTAGGATTTTATTGGGGCTTAAGAATTTATCCAGAATGGTTAAAAATTTCACTTAGGCTTCACTTGATGAGCTTGACAAAAGTATACAATTTACATTTCAAACATTGAGATAGATTAAATGGTTTCTTAATAAATTTCCTCCTACTTATTATAACCTTATTATCTTTCAAAATCTAATAATTGATTTCATCTTAAGATCATTTAAGGACTCACCACAATAAGGATAAAGTTTATTAGTTTAGCTCGGCGGTATAAAGGTATATATTTTCTTTTACAAAAGATATTTTTTCTCTTTGATCACTTAAGGAATCAAATGTTATTGTAACGGCCCATAAATTCACAAACACGAACAACACGGTAAAAGACAGGATATTTTTTTTTTGACTTGCTTGACACATAACATGACGCAACATGTCATCACCAAGGATACAACTAACTCTGTGAACAACTTGATACAAGGATGGCCATAAAAGCAACATGGAAATGTTCACACCTATCAAGAACAATATACTTTTTTTTTACAGAACAACATAGAAGCCCAACCACATGACACTCTCACAGCTAGGGCAAGCCATAGTAAGTAATGATTGGAGGTTATTTATTTTGATAAGACACCCTTTAAATCATGACTTAAGTTTTCAGAAGGATTCAATATATGATTCACACAAATTCATCTTACCAACTGAGTTATGTTCTTATACACTGTAGAGTAGTTCGCTTAAAGTCTTCTCCTTTATATCCATTATTTGTTTCATATATTTATTTGATAAAGATGGTAATTTAATTCCATAAGGCCATCTATTCACACTCACATTACTAGAACTCGTTCATGCCCTTATGACAACATCGGTTCACGTTCAACAAACTTAAGAGAAGAAGGTCAAATGAGTTCACCCTTAAAATGTCATTAGATCTTACTAAGGTTTAATTGAAGCTTGAGGTTTTATACGTAGTTAATTAGCGCTTTTACTTAGGCTTCACCGAAAGAGCTTATCAAGAGGAATCTACTTACTTTTAAAAAGGCTGAGAGATAAATTGAGTGGTTTCTAAATTTTCTTCTCTTACTTGTTAAATCTTATTAGAAACTAACCATAGTTTTCCTTTAAGCTTGTCTTTAGCGTTCACCAAAAGAGTAGTGTTTACTAGTTCAGTTAGGGATAACACGTTATATAAAATCACTTTGCAAGGATGGTCTCACTCTTGATTACTTAAGGTATTGTTTGTTTACAAGGGAATCTAAACCACAACATATTTCTTTGAATAAAACTTTTAGGTAACTTCTATAAGGAAAAGCCACCCCATTAAAGCTTACATATAACCCATCAATACAAAGTCTTATAAAGTTTTAAATTAACACTTAATTCTGAAGATCAAAGTTTTACAATGCTTATGCCAGTGAAGAGATTCAATATTATTTCTCACTAAGAAGAGTTACCAACCAAAATACAAAAAAGGACAAAACTACTACTTCACGTAATTCTCCAAACAATTCCAGGCAAGAGGTCATATAAACTCTCTTTACAAGCAATGTTACATAATTTACAACACATTGGACATTTTTACAAGGAACTTCATAAATTGTACAGATGAACCTTTAACACTCTTTTCCTCTAGTCTACTCGCATAATCCATCTGCACAAATATTAACTAGAGTCAGTTTGCTAGAACTAAGCATGTTAAGACTACCCATTGCAACAGTAAGCTAACATTCTATAATATCATGAAAGTAAAATTCTAAACTCAAGAATGGATCAAATCACAAACCACTAATCAATATGTTTCACAAGATGAAGAGATTTATACCAGCCAACAAGGAGGAATCCCAATATTCAAGTGAGAGAGATATTCCCAAGACAAACAAGGTGAGACCTTATTGGTGAAGACAAAAAGGCTGAGAGTATTGAGATTTCAATCATGTAATCCTATGGATTACGTGATTGAAATCTAACACCCAAACATCATTCTATTATTATTAACCAAAAGGATAAAGATCAGTCAGATGACTTAACATATTCAAAATCGCTTGGTAACAAGACTGCATTGACACACATCCTTGTTTTAGGAAGAATATAGGCCCCAACCATATATGAAAAAAAATCAGTCAAAGATTAAATTTAACTTCACTCGACTGAATAAACCAACATACATATAATACTCACAACACAATAACTGAATCTGAGGATTCAATATACCAAGTAATTCTCACCGAACCTAATTATTTTTCTTCAAGAAGTTAAATAAATTAGATTCTATCCAACTAAATTACATTCAACAACTATAGTTGGATTACACAAGCAAGAATCAAGAAGAAGTCTTTTCACCAAAGGTTGTTATTATCTTACATCACATAATTAGTAATAAACCTGTAATCCACCACTCATATGATCATTGTAAGAGTTAAGGATTTAGCTCACTAAAATATGTAACTGAGTCGATTCCTACATTTTCCATTTTCATACAAGTCTAACCCAATTCGAAGAAAGGTAACCATTCTATTTTCATACATGCCTCAGTCAACACTTACTCAGAAAGTCCCTACCTAAATTATTGAAGGTTTACTAAGCTACATAATGGATTTAATAGAATCCCATTTCATTTGATACTTGAATTTAAACAAGCAAGGGATAGTCTATTGAAAATATAAGTGAATCGACACAAGATTCTCTACTGTGACCCAACTCGAGTCACCAATCACAAGGTTAACAGTCAATGAAGGAGGAATACAAAGCAAAATACTCTTCCTACGAACTATGCCTTCTCTTCCATCTCTAAAACAACATATGAATAGTTTGGGCATACCCATCTATTTCACGACAGTCTACTTGACATATCCTCATAGTCGCTCCAAAGAAAACGTCTACTACTACAGAGTTGGATTGAACTCTTTTATCTTATGATACAGTGACTCACGTCACAGGATCTTTATTGAGCAGTCAATATTTCACTGACGTAGGCCTCTAAGAAAACATCATACTCACTATGCGAGGTCTACACACCGATTCAGCCCAAGAAAATCTTTTACCAAGACAAAAACAAACAATTAGCCTAAAACTGGCCATGAGTCGACAAATCTACAAATATCCACTAATGTTATTCATGGCTCAAGTTTATATCTGCTACTGCTGGTTTAGAAATCGAAATCAACGGCCATTGTTCACTATCGTCTCTAAATGTCACCCAAATTTTAAGAATTAAGCAGGAAAGCACCCCGGTTAAAGATCTAACACCCACGCTATAAACTTCAACCATTATTTTGCTATCACATAGCAGTTACTCTTTTATTTCGAAAAGAAAAAAAATGAGGCAAAAAAAAAATGTATACATACTCTCACAGTTGCTATCAGGGTATGAAAAACAAACAACTCCCAACAGTCCTTCCTTTCCTTCAATCTGGGTCAATTCACAAGGAAAAGCTGAAGCCCATTCTAAATGCCATAACAGATAAAAAAACAAAAGGAAGGACATTCAATTCATGACATAATAAAAGGGTAGCAGAAGATTGCAAGGGTAGGTTTAACATGCCTGGTTTAAAGCGCCATCTCCATATGCATATGATTGTTTCAATTTCGCTACTTTCCCTTAACCCAAAGTGCTCTACGAGCTCGTGCTAGTGCCACATTCACGCGGTGAAAAACAGCTACAACCCAACCCCATGATTTGAAGCTTGGACACAAGACATAATGATTACATCATGCTCCTGGCTCTGGAAGGCATCTACTGTAATGATAAATAAACCTTTTCCTTCATCACATTGGGGACAACATCAAACTCTCGGTGAAAACATTACAGCTGTAGCTTGTAAGGTGTGATAATTCCAACAGAAAACTTTATTCCTGCCAACTTGGTGACTTGTTGAAGAAGCTCATATAATAGTAAAGCAAATTGTGTTTCATGAATATCTTGATATGAAACAGATCGGCCTCTATGAGGTTCTCTTCCATGGGTTACATCATACAACAAGTAAGATCTCAATAGAGAATCTTTGTAAATAAATTTCATCAGGTCTACTGGTAACACCCTCACTGTCACATAATAGATTTTGATAAAAAAAAATACCTCGAAGGAGAATCCCGAATTTGAGGATGCATTCAATACTCAATAGATAACAACATAGTTGGACAACCTGCTTGTTAGAAGCACTCAGAAATGCTTCATTTTCTGAAGGTATAGGATGTGAATCAGAATCAGGATTTGCATTCTCTTCAGGTATCTGGGAATCAGTACTCACCTTTAGTATTGGTGGCTGTAAATCATGATTTTCACTCCATCCTGACATTACTTTTTAACTCAATGAAGCCTCATTTAACTGTTTTTCCTTTTTGGTTGGATTTTCTTCTGAAATGAATCCACCTTGGTGACTAGAAAGTCCATCTTGAGATACGCTCTTCACATTACCTTCCTCTATGTTAGTAGATATTTCTATGGCAGTATGGGAGCCTTGAAAGTCCTGCCCAGACTCTCTGTATTCTCTATTCTTTTCACCACAATCAACTTGATAATATTTTCAGAAGGGACCTCATGATGGATAAACCTACATGATGCTCCTTGGAAACACCTACCATCTCTCTTAAAATAAATGCATTCTGGAATAGTGCCCCTCCTCTTTCTTCCCTCCACATGTTCATCACCATGCCTGAAATCAGGTAGAGGTGTCTTGCTTCTGCTCCTTTTTCTCCTCGGTGACCAACTGTGAGATCTGCTCCTCCTTCGACTCCTGCCAACAAGAGACCGACTGATGCTCCGACTTCGAGATGTTTTATGTGCTTTCCCACCATATAGAACACCATCTGATTCACTTTCACTGGCCCCTTCCCTCATTAGTCTTCCAAATTCATCAACAATCTACGCAGCACTCAAGAAGGTGGAGGTAACACGCCTGCTTCCCTAGCTTGTAGTTTCATCTATAACCACCATATCAAACCCATGGGCTAGGCACTGGAATAACTTCCGGTCAGTACTAGAAACGGTCATGAACGCAATATCAGCCTCACTTGCAAAACTTTCCTCAAGATTTGATCGAGCTTCTTCCATGTTAAATTCACCACCTGGATGGAAGCGACTTTCCAAAATGAAAAGGCAAGACAACTCAACTAAAACTTTATCTCATTCTTCTACTACAGCTACAAGATTTTGCAACAACTGATCACGACTGTGGTCGCGTGCAACCAGAACATCAGGATCAACACCAACGGTTCCTTGGGATTGCCCTACGGCAGCTGTCACACTTAACTCTCTCTGGAGGCCATTGATTTTCTGAGATAAGTTTACTTCTCTACCCTGTAGCTGCTGCATATAGTGAATTACTTCCTCATGGCACTTTCCTAGGAAAAGTTCAGTTCTACGCTCCACTGATACTTCCTGTGCAGCACAATTTTGAGAACCCACACCCACCCTCGCAACATCAGGGTGATAGACCTTCATTTCACCATCAATGAATCCACTATCCAGAACACGCTGTAGCAATTCATCTATTGTAGCATTTGTTGGAGTGCAAACAAGCATTCATGGTTTAGGGCAGAAAACAACAGGTAGACCATGTGACACAGCAGATTGCAAGTCAAAATTTTAATAAATGGACATGTGTGGCCACCAACCAGGAAGTTGAACATGCCAAGAAGGTGTAGGGGGTTTTTAATGCAATGGCAGGTGGCAATTAAAGTCACCCACCTCCAGCCGACCAAGGAAACAAGTTCAAAAAATCATTAACCTTTCCTTCCCCACGCCAAACGTGGTACACAAGGAGATCAAAAGGGAGAGAAAAGGTAGGTTGGGGACATAAAAATCTATATTTAAAATTAGTAATTTAAAACAATTCTAAGATTGCAGGATCAGTTGACCCAGGAGGAGAACGGGGTTGAGTAATTAAATGAAATATTTACACGAACACCACTCCCAAACCATGGCGCCACCACAAAACATACTTTTCCTCATTTGCGCAACGAGGCTCGATCAGCGGGAGTGACAAAAAAATCAAAAGGATAGTTTAACGATAACAGAGGATGATATCGATAACAATCGATATAAAGAAGGTAATAATAAAATACAATCGTTGATCGATAATACAATCATAATGTCATTATTATTATTATTATTATCATTATTACCATTTTACAGCTTGTAAAATAATTATCAATTATAGTCATAATGGTCAACAATCGAGGTCGACGAAGGCACAACGACACTCCATGCTTAGCACTCGATCGCCACAGGATGAACAGTTGTAACGTAGAACAGGGGATTACAGTTATCAAGTAGATCACTTCTACATTAATTTATTCATATATATATATATATAAAGATTTAAAAGGATTACCCATCCATTTTTATTATGCTTAGAATTGCATTATTACCATGTCCTAGAAGGGTTTACAACACAAAATTTTATCTCTAGAGAAAAGTTTACCATTAATTCTTTTGTGAAAACTACACCTGGTTACATCAATTCTTTCCAACATGATGCACAAACGAAAGGGACAAAACAATTCTATTGAACTATGAATAGGGGAAAGAAGGTAACAAGATTGATCAAGCAATACTATACTATTATTGAAATTCCTATAATACATTCAAACCACTCATAACATTAAGGTGATCAATTTTATATTTTCCACGATAGTAAAAACAAGTCAAGGTTTTAGTATTTATGACAACATTACTCCACAAAACATAATAATAATGCACTGATACTCTTCTAAAATTTCCACAGAACCCATTCCATATTTGTACAACATAAAAATCATTTGTAAAAAGGAACTTCATAATCAATACGGATGCAATT
This sequence comes from Taxus chinensis, assembly GCA_019776745.2. NCBI lineage: Eukaryota > Viridiplantae > Streptophyta > Pinopsida > Cupressales > Taxaceae > Taxus > Taxus chinensis. The sequence continues at coordinate 590,528,359 of CM034155.1, forward strand.
TTCTACAAGTCTTTCACTCATCTACGCGCAAAATCCATCTGCAACAAATTATTAACCTGAGTTAGTTTGTGAGAACTGAGTAAGATAAGTCTACACAAACCAACAAAAAGCTACTACCTAACAATATCATGAAAGGAAACCTTCTATTTCAAGAAAATGAAATGGGGCTCAAACCACTGATCCACATTCTTAAGACGATAAAAATTTTCTATGATGCTGCTAAGAAGGAAGCCATATGATTCAAATAAGACTAGTGTCTCTATTCAAAAAAAATGTAACAACCAATCAAGAAGGTCAAAGAATTTAAGAGTTAGCAATAACATGTCGAGTGTAAGGGGTTTTCAATCATGTAATCATGTGGATTATGTGATCAAAATCAACTTACTTAACTTTTTAAGAACAAAATAACATCTCCACCATACTATCTTAGTAGGAAGTCATAAGTTTTCGATAGCGGAAATGTCCCGAAAGCAACAAAGTTTTACTCCCAACTAAGTAAGAATATGGCCTTAGGAGTTAGAAAAAAAAGGATGAGAGTATTGAAATCTCAATCATGTAATCATGCGTATTATATGGTTGAATTTTAATACACCACTAACAATCCAAAATTATCAAGAGACACCAAAATCATAGGCTACGATACTAGATTTCTGTAATGACAAAAGCTGGATAGTCAATCTAGGAGTAACAACAGGATTCAAAGGTTAAACATGAAAATTCGAGTGTATTAAAACTTTAATCATGTAATCATATAGATTATATGATTGAAATATAGTACATGACCACCACTCAACATTATTTTCAAAGGAAAGTCAAATAAATACTATTTTGGGCCATTCACTCCAAGAAAATTACACAACCATTCAGAAAGAGGCCATTTCCCTTATAGGCTAGTAATAAAAATGGAGTGTAACAAAGAGTTCCATTAAACAATTCAGCATTCTAAACATCCATCCAAGTTTTATAACACTAAGGATTTGCAAACCTCCTTAATAAGTCTATAGTTTCGGTTTAATTAAATGGAATTATCACTTTCTCAACACAAGATCTTTTAAAGTAACCCTCCATAAAAAAATCAAAACCATTCTTAAATAGGTATTAACATATATTACTAAACGACGTTCTCATAAGAACACTTCCCATCATAAATCAACAAGGTATCAATGCATATTTAATTTCCTCAAATGTCATTAACTTTCATATCAATTTCCATCATAAACCACCAAGGTATTTATATGTATAGAATCCAACCAATTTTAAACAACAACATTAACATTATAAAAGAGAAAAAAATGAGATAGAAAAATAGAATATGTCTCCAAAATTCTTCCTGAAAGGGAACTAAACCAAAGTAACTCTAATAATAACTGGGTACTAGAATTACACAATTGTATCTTCAAACTTTGGTGATCCAAAAGTAGTTATGGTTCAAACTTGATAAGGATGGTCAAGGTACCTCATAAGGAAGGATTTAAAAGTCTAGGAACAATTATCATGATCAACGGGAATTTTAAACAAGAAAGATCTGAATACATTGCACTCAAACTTCTACATTCTAAAATTTTATACCAAAACTCCAACCCAACGTAGCCCAAGTATGAATCCTTTCAAGCCTACAACCCTTCATTCCTAGGGGTTAAATGTTATCAGAGGGGTTTGAGTGCGAGTTATCCAAAGTAAACAAATAGACATAATTTCTACCCTCCCTAAACCCGTTTAACAAAAGACAACTTTTATATACATACCCATAAATGAAAAGTAAACCCACATTAGCCTTCATTCCAACAAAACCAATTTATTAAGGAATAAATAAGAAGGGGGGGTTATAAAAATTTGATGATTCAAAAAAATTGCATACCTAGAAGAAACTAAAATCTAAAATAAAAATACTCGTATGAAAAGAAAGAGGTTTATAGCTATAGCAAGCTTGCTTTCACCATAAAATTTACTAGCTATAAAAACTTGATAACCTTGTTACTCAATCAAAGAAATGTAGATAATAATGGTAGAAGGTCGTTCACTCAAGTATGAAAATGCAACAACCAGAGTAATATGGATGAATCTAGGGTGTACAATATTAACCCTGACAACTATTATAGCTATAACAAGAAGATTTCAAGGGAAAAAGAAAGGTTTCCTAGAAAGGTGTCCAAACCCACAAATAAACACCAAAGATAAACCAATTTTAGGAAAGATAAGGTTCTATTTCAGAATATTATTAGATCTTAGTAATTATAGCAAAAGGGTAGGTTTATCTTTCCTGGTTTCAAGCTTCAACAAGACACACATACACCTCATATACCTACAACAACAAACCTTTCATTAAATCTCTGTCCACATACATGTTGGCGCTAAGTCTCTACTCACTCCCACGTTGTAACATGTAGGGAGCTCCAAAACCACGAGCTGCATCTTCCTGAAAGGACTATGGTCTTAAGGATTGCAATGATTGTAGTATATACACCAAATGGGTTTAACGAAAAATCCCAGGACTTTAACATACGTGTAGACAGGAGGATATCTAGACTCCACAACCTTGTAAGCATCTTCCTAGCCTACATTAGAATGGGACGCCAGAGAAGGAAAGGATATACATCTAAGCACAATGAAACTTAGACCTTTGTCAGAGATAGTCGAAGGTGCCTTAGAGGCCACGTATGGAAAATGTGTAGGATACCCGAGGTATGAAAATTGTTGACAAAATGCCTCAAAGAGATGGGGTCTCAAGAGATTACCGCGATTGCAGGATATGCACAAAAAGGGATATTATAAATCAATCCTTCTTCACCCTAGGTAACCAATAGGTGTCCAATCTTCTTAGTTCACCTTTTCTAGTATGTACGGATCCAAAGCCAAATGGAGGCTTTGAAACATGAATGGACATCCAATGAAGCACAATTGAGGAGGGAACTGGTCAAAAATTTCAGCAACAAGTACCCTGAAAGGAATGTAAACATGCACAAAAAAGAGTGTTTCAACGACCTCTTCCCCTCAGCCTCCATCTATAAATCTCCCCATCTCATGCGTCTAGACCAAAAAGGCATACACAATCAACCAAAGAGAAGACAAAACCATAACAGAAAAGAGTAAACAATTAAATTAGTATGCAGCCATCAGGAGAAAGGTATACAGTGAGGAGTCTAATAAATGCATTAAAACCACTTGCAGGAGCTCAACCACTCCCACCCGCCAACAAACAATCAAGACGATAAATTTTTAGCCCAAAATAAGCTTCTACCCCACGCCAAACACAAGAAATGGAAGATTGGTGGGTGGATATCTCCACAAAATTTAGCAATAAATTACCATTAAATTCAAAGTATGTGTGGAGCCAAGGGGGGAAAAATGGTGGTTGAAGTTTCGAGAATAACATTGGACAACGACCAACCATCACGCCACAATAGGGTATCCTCTTCTTTTATGCGAATTGAGGCTTGGTCTACGGAAACGATCAATAATACAATAAAATAGCTTAAAGATAATTAATAATAATATTGATAACAATTGACAATAAAATAATAATAAAAATAATCATCAATCGATAGTTAAAATATTATTATTATTATTATTAGATCTTAAAAATAATTATCAACCATATTAGTAATGATCGACAGTCAAGCTCGACAAATAATGATAATAATCAATTATCAACAATTCATAATAATAATAATTATATAGATATTTCTTTTAAAAGGACATGCCCTAACAACCTGACAAAAAAATGGATATTCTATAAGATCTACGACACCAAAACGTCATTCCAACCACCTCTTTGGATTTGAGAATACAATTTTCCTTTAATAGGATAATCGTAAAGGACGCTATGGATCCCCACAACTAGAAGCATTGAACACGACACGAGAAGGCAAGAAGGAGGGGGAGGATGCCAATTTTTCTATACAACGAGGTCAAAGCCAACTAATAAACCATGAGAGCATACACAAATGTTCAATACTTAGCAACAAGGTCAATGAAGCAAGAACTGGAGTAAATGATGAATGTGGCATTACACAAGATATATTAGTGCTGCACAAGATATATTAGTACTTAGCAACAAGGTCAATGAAGGTGTTAGTCTTGTTAGCTAAAACTATAACATATACACATTACATGCAATCAAATTTAATGAGGAAGTAGAAAAAATCTAGATTTAGGCAATAACACCTGTATAGTGGTGAGAAATGCCCCCAAGAGAATAATGTAAGGAACCAAACTAGTTCATATTAACATGTAGCAATATGTGGGTATTACATCAAATTCAATATACCTCATGAACATATGTGTGTAAAGAGTATAAAAGATAAATTATCAATTAAACATTAGTAACCAACAACATATGTAATGTAAAGCACTAACAATGCCAACAATGTGTTAAGGTCATGGTTTTGTATTTTGTAAATATGTGAATGTTTTTATATATATATTTGTGAGGAGAATTTGTGAGACCATGTACATTCCAAAAGTAGAAATTCATGGAACATTTATGTCAAACGTCATATCCTTTGAAACTAAGTCATCAAGGAATTCATAATTTTTTTTTAAAATGCAATGTTCCTTAGTTTTTAAAAATCATTAAGTTTCAATGACTGTCGATACTCAAGAACAATTTCTCCCTTCTCAAGTTAGAAATGAGAAACTTAAGGTATTCTTATGAGGAGGAAAATTTTGAAGGATCAATTGCGATGCTTGGAAGTTACCTTGAGTAGGGGTTTGAGGTATAAAGAGAGCAATAGTGGATGAAGGTGTGCTAGAAAATTGAGGTTTTAATATTTTTGGATGTAATTTTTGCAACTCAAGTTTGTTTTCACAAGAGTGATACAAAGGCCATTGATTTGGGAGGGAGTTGTGGGATATCGAAGGTTAGGGTTTGACTTGGTAGACTTGGAAGTGAATGCACCCTTAAATTAATTATTTACCAAGATTTTGTTATGACTATATTTGTGACCACCTATGATTATCCATCCGTTGTTGCCATTAAACCGAGGATTCTGAATTACTAACTTTCAAAGAACATTGTTGTAAGAAGCAAACATGGAATAATTTTTGATTTTATGTTTAAAGGAATACATTTAAAAATAAATGTTAGGAAGATTAATGTATAAAACCCTCTAAGTGTATTGTTAATCACTATCTTGGATGTAATTGTGTTCTTAAAGTTACAGGAGAGGTCAATCTCTACAAACACATTTATGTGGTTTCGCCAAGTAAAAGTTTTGGAGATTGTTGGAAATAACTGACAATATTGTGGAGGTACTTTGGGATGGGATGTTCTAGCATTTGATTTAGATGGCTCTGGGAGGGAAGAAAGGAAGAAACTATAACCATTAACCTACTTCCTCAGGCCATGATGGTATTTTGTTTTGTTCTTTTCCTTGAAAAACGTCCAATGTCATGTTATCATGTGAGAATTATTTTATTCTTCAACATATTTAATAAAAATAAATAAAAAATAAAATTGTCTTTTTCTAAAAAAAAATCGTAATTTCCTATTCATTGTTCTTTACATTGATTGACTGCAAAGTGTCGAACTGTCATGGCCTTCCCTCTCCTTAACTTGGCACTTGTCTTCCTCTTGTTGTTTTCCCTGCAACCCATTTTAGCCTAGAAAATGGAAACATATGAAGATTGGATCTCTAAGAAGTGAAAAACATAGAAATCATGGCGATTGTGTGAAACATGGAGATTTTGAGTTGAAACCAAAACCTTATGCAGATGGAAAATAGTTCCACCAGAATGCACTCCATTTGTGAAGAATTATATGTTGGGTAGCCATTATGCCACAAACATGAGACACAAAAGGTTTCAACTAACTATTATATTATGCCAACAAGATTTATCTAAAATTTAAAATTTAAAATTTAAGAAAATCCCAGTATAGCTACCCCCAGGGAAAAAGTATATGGTAGGGTTAGGAATTTCCATATGATCCTGACCTTTCTATATAGTTTTGAGCTTGTGATTTTTTTCTAATTTTCTATATCTGAAGTGTTTATGAGGACTTGTACCATGTGAAAACATGTCCATGAACCCATAAGTCAAATTTTAAATGTAGAATATATCCTAGAGGCATGTGTGATAAAAAAGTTAAGCGCATGACTCAAAAGAATAAATGTGTATCCATATAATATATGTCTGATAACCTATAAGAGATTGGAATTATGAAGTTGTGGCCACCTTTGAGAACCTATAAATGCAAAATGGGTTTCACATGGTGGAGACCATGGTGTGCAAAAAGATAAACAACAATGATAACAATAGAAACAATAATAGTGATAGTAACTAGAGGAGCATTAATAAAAGTAATACGAATGTAATAGAACTATTATAAAGACATATCAGTAGTCAAGTGAGAAAACATAAGCAATAACATGTAGAAAAGAGTCAAATCAAGGCATGGAGCTGTAAACATGAGACAATAACACATGTATAGTGGGGAGGAATTCCCCTAGGAGAAGAATCCAAGGAACCAATATAGCTCATGTATTAGCATGTACCAATATGTGTGTACTACATCATAATCAATATGCCTCATGAACACATGTGTGTTAAGAGTATAAAAATATGTTATCAATCAAACCATAATAACCGACAACATATGTAATGTAAAGTTCTAACACCACAAACAACATGTTTAGGTCATCGTTTTGTATTTTAACAAATATGTGAATTTCTTTGTATATATATTTGCAAGGATCCTTTTTGAGACCTTACACATTCCTTGAGTAGAAAATCATGGAAAATTTGTATCAAAGGTCATATGCTCTTAAACCAAGCCATTCAGGGCTTCATAACAATTTTGTAAAATAAAATATTCCTAAGTTTTTTAAAATTATTAAGTTTAAATCACTATTGATACTCAATAACAACTTCTCCCTCCTCAAATTACCAATGACCAACTTAAGGTATTATTATGAGGATAAACAATTTGAAGGATCAATTGTGATACTTGGAAGCTACTTTGAGTAGAGTTTTGAGGTACCAAGAGAGCAATAACGGTTGAAGGTGTGCAAGAAAATTGAGGTTTTTCAACATTTTTGGATGAAACTGTTGCAACTCGATTTCATTCTCACAAGAGTGATATAGAGGCCATTGACTTGGGAGGGACTTGTGGGAAATTGAAGGGTAGGGTTTGAATTGGTAAACCTAGAAGTGGATGCACCCTTAAATGGGTTGTTGACCAATCATTTGTTAAATGACTATTTTTTGCGACCACTTATGATTATCCAACTGTTGTTGCCATTAAACTGAAAAGTTTGAATAACTAACTTTCAAACAATGTTGTTGTAAGAAGTAAACATGGAAGAATATTTGATTTTATGTTTAAAAAAATGACATTGAAAAGAAGTGTTTAGGAGATTAATGTATAAATCCCTTCAAGTGTATTGTGAGTCAGTGTCTTGAATGTTACCTGAGAGGTCCATCTCTACACACACATTTATGTGATTTGGGCGAGTGAAATTGTAATCCCTCTTTTAGTGCAGAATCCTTTCCTTGCCTTAAAACCCCATTTCTAGTGATGCCTTGTCATTTTGTACCTTGTGGTTGAGTTTCGAAGCTCACCTTGCAAACCTAGGTAATTAGTCTAGGTGCGGCTTTTGGTGCTATGGGAAAGCTACCGTAGCAACCGACTTCATTACTCGTACCTCATTCCTTGTTGTTGTTGTGTCGACGGTCATGCCTTGGATCAATTTAAGTGATCTAAGGCATACCTCATATCCATTTGTACTTATGATCCCCATTCAAAGTAAATTTAACTCCTTCCCTTCCGTTATACTACCTTGTTTCTGTCACTAATGCATTTACCTTTGTCTGACGGAATTTTGTAATGCCTTGTGGGGACCGTCTTATTTTCTTCTGATCATCATGGGTTAATTTTTTTTTCAGTTTTTGTAGTAGTTTTTGTTAAAATTTCAAATAGAATTATTTTTTAAATAAAATAAACTAATATATAAAGGCTGAAAAGTAGTGTTTTGCATGGAAGTAAAGGAAGGTTTGTCGTGGCACATGCTTTTATGGGAGTCATGAATTAATAAATAAAAAAACTTAATGCTCCTTAAACCTACCGCCCCTCACCATCCTGGTAGTGTCCTGGTCATTGTGTTGTGTGGCCTTCTTCTAATGCCTCTTACCTCTGCTGGACACCACTTCCTTTCTTGCCCTAGTTTACAAAATTTATGTATTAGCTGACAATACTTGAAATTTCTGACCTCCTTTAATTCTTTCAATGCGTATTGGTTATGGTCTTCCTAGAATGTTTTTCCTTTTGGGACACATTTGGGGAAAGAAAATTCCATTCCCTTTTTGGCCGCATACCTTTTACTCTACGGTTTTGTGACCTGCTCTTTCCATAGTCGCTGGTTGTGTGTTTTGTTGGGCTAAAAAGCCCTTCCAGAGATGGAGTGCCTAGTGGCCAAGCAAATTGTGCTGATGAATGACAATTTACATACTTGTGCCTTGTTTTAAAGGGAGTTGAATCTTGCTAGCATGATCTGGGGGCGTTTTGTTTTGTTGCATATCCTTACCTTTACCAAAAATGTGAGCCATGAGCCATTTTGGATGCCCAACAGGTAGAAAATGTGGAAATAAATGGAGTATGGACGTTCTAAAAGATGAGGAAGAGGGGAAGATTTCCTATCCTAGAAAACTTTTGGCTCTATTACGTGGATGCGACTTGGGGAAAAGAATTCATTTTAGGCATGTTAAATCTACACCTTACAATACTTTACTACCCTTCTTTTTAGTATCTTGAATCAAATTTTCTTCCTTCATGAAATGGTGCCTAGAAAATGATATTTTGGTTGTTCAATTACTGCCTGAGTGTGTTGGTTATCTCTTTGTATCTCCTTCTAAATTTTCTAATTTTGCATGAATTACTCTCTCCCTCCCTTTTAATGGCTTATTCTATTACACATCTGTATAAATGGGCTTGTGGATTATTTTGTAAATCAAACCAAATTGTAAGAAAGGAAATATTGTTGGATTCTTTTTCTTGGTTTCTAAAACAAAATTTGGGCATGAAAGTAGTTACAATGGTTAAGGTAATAATTTTGAATGTTTGTAAGCCGCAGTTCTGATTGAAGTAATGGGAAATATTCTTCTAGTTTTCGATTATTACCTTATGAAAAGTATTTGGTTAAAAATGGGTAACACCCAAAGGCTCAAAGTAGTGTGATATTTTTCCAATACCATCATTAGGTATGTGTTGTAACTTGCTGAGATAATGGGTGCATCTCTAGCTTTTGTTTCTTGCAAATGTGGTATTCGAGTCTTGATTATTTTATCTTTACAGGTTGTTTTGTTCTATCAAGACTTTATAAAAATTTTACCTCAAATCCCCCCTATGGGTTTAATGGGAATTTGTTATCTTATTCGACTTCCTTCATCTAGTCACTTGGATGTGAGTAAAGGCATTCCCTTATATCTGTTACTTGCTACAAACCTGCAATATTGTTTGTCTATAAGGAAGTTAGGGGAGTGTCCTGCGAGTTTGAAAATGTGTATTTATAAGCATATATCAGTGTACTTTGTTATTGTATGGGTTTAAGAAGGGACATCCAAGAAATTGTGTTTGGGTGGGTAGTATGTTTACCCATCTCAGGTTATCAATTCAATACCTTTTCTTGCAATTTGTTTTGTTTTTTTTCATTGGAGGAAACATATTTTTACCTAAATAATGACAAACATCTATAATGCCTTTAGTATGGAATATCGTTCTCTATAACAATAGAATAAAAGAAAAATTTAGGGTTTCTATTAAAATGTCTTTCAAGATTTTTCTATTTTGTTCCTTGGAAACGTATTAGAACATAGAGAAGTTGTTTGAAGTATTGGAAGAAAGGGGAGAACCATGAGTTATGTAGTGATGTAGATTGAGATTTTCTACTTCTGAATTAAGAGAGGAATATATTGTTCAACCTAATGTTTTCCAATCTCCCTTGCCCTTGTGGCTAATGGCATCAAGTATCTGGTAAATGGTTTCCCTATTCCACTGGCCCATATGGATTGTTAATATTCTATTCTTTTCACCTTTGACTCAAAACTCTTGGAGTTTTTTATCATCATTATACCGGGTAACTACTCCAAAAGGTTATGTGCTATTTTTTTGTTGTGGTTGCAACTTGTGGTAAGGTCTTTTATAGTCTAGGGCATCGATGGCGTATTAGCTACCATGTATCAAACCCTTTTTTTTTAACTTGAATATCTTATATTTCAGACTTGCTTACTAAAAGTCTCATTTTGTGGATTCCTTAAGGTAATTAGTTTTCAAATATTTTTTTGATATTTTCAGAAATTTGTAAAAATTATTAACGAATTTTGGGGTCACTCTTCCTTTATATTTTTAGAGAAGTTGACGATTAGGATGAGGTTTGTTGGTAGAATAATTGCCCTTTTTGTGCCTCATTTGTATGCCTTTGAAGGGTGGATTTGATTTGTTAACAAGTGCTACTTTTAAGAGATCCTGTATAGAGGTAGTGATAAATGCCTTGGTTAAAACTGAAACTATAGTTGTTTTTTTTTAGGGCATTGAACCCATATTACTATGAAACCTCCCTCCCAGAAGGATTGAATAACCATGCTTTGTTTCACACCTCTGATCGTAACTAGTATGCTTTGTCTTCTCTTATACCTCTTTAGATGGATGGATTGAGTATTGGATTTCAACCACGTAATCCATAAGATTACATGATTGAAATCGCAATACTCTTGACCTTCTTGTTTCTAACCCATAAGGTCTTGCCTTGATTAATGAGATATTGTTCTTCTAGTATTTTTGGCTTCCTCCTTGTTGGTTGGTATTAATCTCTTTCTCGTGTGAAGAAAATTTTGGATTAATGGGTTGTGCTTTAATCCCTTCCTGAATTGGAACATTCCTTCATGATATTGTTAAATGTTAGATTACTAATGCAATGGGAATTATTAACATGCTCAGTTCTCAAAAAATGACTCAAGTTAAGCTTGTGCATGTTGATAGAGGAAAGAGTGGTGAAGGTTTCATCGGTTTGTTTTATCTGCTTCCTTGTACAGTGTCAAATGTGTTGAAACTCTTGCAATGGTGCTTGTAATGGATTTTGTAAGGCCTCTTTCCTTGGGTGTTCAATTATTGTGTTATAAAGTTACTTTTTCCTGTTGTAGTAAGACTATAATTATCCATGTGAGAAATAATGTTTCAATCTTCACCTTGTTATGAGTATTATTTTGATAATATTATTTATCATTCATGAAATGTTGTGGTTCCATGGTTTGATCATGTTGGCCACATTCTTATTCTCAGCCAAGTTCTTTTGAATCTTGTGATCACCTTTGGTTTGTGTGCCATTTTGAATAGAAATGTTATAACTATTTTTTATTCTCCCATTTAGCAATGGTAGTTTCTGTTTTCGAGTTATAAAAATCTCATCCTTTAATAACCTTCATGGTCTAGTCATCAGTGTAATCCTTTGTATATTTTAGGGAGTAAAAATCCTTCTTCTAAAGTTAAACAAAAATAAAAAAAAATGAATTCATATATAGTTGAATAAATAAAATAACAGTGAAATTGAGTTATTGTTGAGAAATTTAAGAATTTTAATTTTGAAGGAAATGAGTTTTTCTACCAGTGTTAAGAAACCTACCCTCAACTACGAATTAAACTATATTCTCCTTTTTTGTAGGACCTTAAGCCTTAAGTTTCTCTGAAAGACTGGTTAATAGACCCCATGGTTAATAACTAAATAGACCGTGATGAAATAAATTGATCTTCTCTCTCTAACCATTACCATAGCACTTTGTAATCATTTTCTAAGTTATCATAAAATGTTAATCCTTGAACAAAGAAGATTATGGTTCTGAAACTAAACAATACTCCACTTCTTTTGAACTTAAGCTTTCTTCCTTTGCAAAGGAAGTATGAAACAAGTTTCAATAGTGTGGGTTTGGATAGATAGCATTGTCGATTTGATTAATTCCTTTATTTGTAACGAATTAAATGAGTAAAAGTCATACTAGAGATGACCTTAAGCTAGTTACTCAATAGTATAAAAGAAAAGAAATCTAACCCTATAAGAAGTATTGTATGAATCATAACATGAACCTTATAGACCCCAAATTCGGGTCTTGAAAGACTCTTAGTGAATAAATAACCTTAAGAATATTTTCACAGTGGGATGTCCTAAGCTGTAACTATGTATTATGCTGGGTCTTTTGTGGATGCCTTGTCAAAGAGAATAGTGATTTGTCCTTGATGGTTGTGATCGTTTCTGTGCTGCCTTTGTGGTAATCCTTATATCAAGTTGTTTACAGAGTTAGTTATAACCTTGATGACGACATGTTGTGTCATGTTATGTGTCAAGCAAGTCAAAAAAAAAATATCTTGTGTTTTTCTATGTAGTCTTATGTGTCAGAATTAGTGGGCATTACACTTGGTATTTAGAGCGAAGGTTCATGCTCTCAAACCTCTGGGCCAACTTGGAGTGATGATAGTGTCGCATGATGGTGGTTGACATTGGAAGAGTAATGTGGTTTTAATCGTGATGTGATCCATGTCGTAATTGTGGTATTGGGAATGCACATGATGTATGTGTCACTTAGTGCATATTTGTTATCATGTTGATGTGCTGGGGATAGGATTATTCTCTCTCCTTTTTGTGGATTCTATGAAGAGTTCACGTGCGAAGTACTACTTGTAGTGTGTGAAAAGAATACTATTATGGATGATGGAGTGTTGGAGCATTGTGGCATATTGTGATATGTAGGTGTGTCAATGTATTGTATGACAAGACTGATGTAAAGTGAATCGAGTTGTATCATGATGTTTTTTACCATGTTTTGAAGAAATGTGTGTATCACCTTGTTATATAGAAAACTAATGTTACGTTGTGATGTTACTTACTATGCTCATCGTATGCATGATTTGTGTAATATGTAATGATTCATGTCATGATTTGGGGGCATACGGTGAGCGTATGAACCCTATTGTATAGTGATTGCACTTTGGGGTGCATAATGTGGTAAAGTGATGAATTGCACCCAGTGAATGTATGATTGTGATCTACCCTTGTACCATACATAAGATGTTATGGTAATTCTGTGTGTACCACCATTGTGCTAGTGATGTAGTTACTTATTATGTTGTGAACCTTACACTAACCGACCCTAAAGGAAATCAGTAAAAGTGTATGTCTAGAGTGAGGAAAGGTGTATGGTTGACCAATCACTAGAGCCAACCTTAGACTCAGTATATGGTGGCATGTGCTCCTCGCTCTCTCCTTATGTGGTTGTTTTATGGATTCAAACTTCGTGTCGCTATGACTATGTTTAGCCTTGTCAAAGTTGTGGCTAGATGATTCTGATAGAGATGATGACTATTGTACTATTGTTATTTTTATTTTGTGAGCTGAGGCTCGATGTTCTGAATGCCTAGCAACTCATAGAGTACCCCTCTGGTGGTAAGATAAGGCCACACCATTATCATAATGTACCATTATTATATGTGTATTTTATTTGTAAATTGAACTTTTAATTTATTCTGTAAGGACCAGTAATTTTATTGATTACCATGTTTTACATTTTTGGGAATTTCCTTGGTTTGTGGTACTAACACAAGGATTTTTTCACTAACTATGGCTATTTGGCCATTCATTTTTCTTGGTTTTGGATCTTCTTTTAATTTTTTTAAAAAATTACCACCTTTCCCAAGGATTTTACTTTACCACTTGGCATTTGGATCAGATTGTTATGCTGGTTCTATTGTCGTGATGTGTGGAATAGGGTCATGGGATGCACCATGGAATGGTTATTCCTATGGACCTGCTTCATTGTATGGGAGTATGCCCCAAGGAGTTATAGGTAACTAGTGGGGTTGTTGAACCACGCGTTATCATATCACTTGGGTTGGGGGTGTCCCAGACTCTATGTCCCTAGGGCGATAGGGAAACCGACCTCCTTGAGGGAGGCATAAGATATTTGTGTGTGTGACTGATGCTTGAGGAGATATGCAATTTTGTATAATGTTTTGGTTATGGTGTTATGATGTATGTGTTACTCATGCTAGTTCGGTTGCTATTTGATGTTGTGATATGGCGTTAATGCCCTTGTTGACCCTATGTACATGTACCTATTTTCTGAGTTATGTGAAATTTCGTCTGTGAGACTTGATATTTTAGGATGTTGGAGTAATTTTTTTATTCGAGCATTAATTGTCAGTCATACTTCTCTAACAAGTACTATGTTATGTGGACCTTGCTTGTTCCCTTCTGTAAATTGAATAATCCCTTGTAGTATGGTACCGTCATGAAGTATGTACTTGTATGCTTGTGAATCTATAGTGTTTTTTTTTTACCCTGGTAGAGTGTTGTGATAACAATTCATGTTGGGTATGCACAAGAAGGAATGAACAAATAAAGAAAATCTGCAACAATGAAATTTTAAAAGGACTTGAATTAAGTATAATGTAAATGGAAAGAGTGTAGTTAACCAAACTGCACAAAACTACCAATCTTCACAAAATTTTGAAAGTTGAATTTTTGCCAAAATACTTCTAAGGCTACCCTATGGACATGCTTTAACAACTAAAATTTTAAACTTTAGGGTGCACTTTTTCCATTATCTGTTCTTTGTCGCGTATGACCTTTTCCTACCTTCAGTGTTATTCTCGCATTGGGGATGATACATTTTTAGGGGAGGAGAATGTAATCCCTCATTCATTGCAGAATCCTTTCCTTTCCTTGGAACCCCATTGCCAGTGATGCCTTGTCATTTTGTACCCTGTTGTCGAGTTTTGAAGCTCACCTTGCGAACCCAAGTAATTGGTGTAGGTGCGACTTTTGGCTATACGGGAAAGTTACCGTAGCAACCGACTTCATTACTCATACCTCATTCCTTGTTGTTTTTGTGTCGAAGGTCTTGCCTTGGATCAATTTCAGTGATCCAAGGCATACCTCATATCCGTTTGTACGCATGATCCCCGTTCAAAGTAAATTCGACGCCTTCCCTTCCGTTATACCACCTTGTTTCTGTCGGTAATGAATTTACCTTTGTCTGACGTAATTTTGTAATGCCTTGTGGGGACCATCTTATTTTCTTCTGATCATCGTGGGTTGATTTGTTTTTTTTTTCAGTTTTCGTAGTAGTGTTTGTTAAAAGTTCAAATAGAATTCTTTTGAAAATAAATAAAAATAATATATTAAGGCTTTAAAGTAGTGTTTTGCGTGGAAGTAAAGGAAGGAATGTGGTGGCCCATGCTTTTATGGGATCCATGAATTAATTAAAAAAAACTTAATCCTCCTTCCACATACTGCCCCTCACCATCTTGGTAGTGTCCTAGTCATTGTGTTGTGTGCCCATATCCTAATGCCTCTTACTTCTGCTGGACGCCACTTACTTTCTTTCCACACTTTACAAAATTTATGTATTAGTTGGCAGTGGTTGAAATGTCTGACTTCCTTTAATTCTTTCAATGTGTATTGGTTTTGGTCTTCCTGGCACATTTTTCCTTTTACGACACATTTAGGGGAATAAAATTCCATTCCCTTGCTGGCCGCATACTTTTTACTCTGTTGTTTTGTGACCTTCTCTTTCCCTGGTCATTGGTTGTGTGTTTTTATGGGATAAAAAAACTCTTGCAAAGATGGAGCAACTATTGGGTATGCAACTTGTGCTAATGACTGAGAAATTATAGACTTTTGCCTTGTTTTGAAGGGAGTTAAATCCTGCTGGCATGATCTGGGGGCGTTTTGTTTTGCTGCATACCCCTGCCTGTACAAAAAAATGTGAGCCATGAGGCCATTTTGGATGCCCAACAGGTAGAAAACATGGAAATAAATGGAGTATGGATGTTCTGTAAGATGAGGAAGAGGGGAAGATTTCCTATCCTAGCAAACTTGAGGCTTTGTTATGTGGGTGCAGCTGGGGCAAAAGAATGCATTTTAGGCATGTTAAATCTACACCTTGCAATACTTTGCTACCCTTCTTTTTAGTATCTTGAATTGAATGTTCTTCCTTCATGAAATGGCACCTAGAAAAGGATTTCGTGGTTGTTTAATTACTTCCTGAGTGTGTTGGTTATCTCTTTGTATCTCCTTCTAAGTTTGTTAGTTTTGCATGAGTTGCTATCTCCTTCCCTTTTAATGGATTATTCTATTTCACATTTGTATAAATGGGCTTCTACCTTATTTTGTAAATCAAACCAAATTGTAAGAAAAGAAAAATTGTTGGGTTTCGTTTATTAGTTTCTAAAACAAAATTCAAGCATGAAAGTATTTTCAATGGTTATGGTAATAACTGTGAAAGTTTTTAATCTGCGGTTCTGATTGAGGTAATGGGAAATATTCTTCTAGTTTTTTATTATTACCTTATGCAAATTAATTGGTAAAAAACTGGGTCACAACCAAAGGCTCGAAGAAGTGTTATATTTTTCCAATACCGTCATTACGTATGTGTTATAACTTCTTTAGATAATGGGTGCATCTCTGGTTTTTATTTCTTGCAAATGCGGTATTCGAGTCTTGATTATTTTATCTTTACAGGTTTTTTTTTTGTATCAAGATTTTATAAACTTTTTACCTCAAACCCCCAGCTATGGGTTTAATGGGAATTGGTTATCTTATTTTACTTCCTTTATCTAGTCACTTACATGTGAGTAAAGGAATTCCCTTATATATGTTACTTGCAACAAGCCTGCAATATTGTTTGTTTGTAAGGAAGTTAGCGGAGTGTCCTGCGAGTTCGAAAATGTGTATTTATAAGCGTATATCATTTTATGTTCTTACTGTATGGGTTTAAGAAGAGATCTCCAGGAATTTGTTTTTCGGTGGGTAGTTTGTTTACCCATATGAGGTTATCGAGTTGATACCTTTGTTCACAATTCATTTTGTTTTGTTTTGTTAGAGGAAACATAGTTTTACCTAAATAATGAGGAACATCTATAATGCCTTTAGTATGGAATATTGTTCTCTTTAACAATAGAATAAATGGAAATCTCAGGGTTTCTATATAAATTTGTTTGGAGAGTTTTCCATTTTGTGCCTTGGCAATGTATTAGAACATAGAGAAGCTCGTTGTAGTATTGAAAGATAGGGGAGAACCATGAGTTATGTACTGATGTATATTGAGGTTTTCTACTTCTTATTTAAGTGAGGAATATATTGTTCAATCTAATTTTTTCCAATCTCCCTTGCCCTCATGGCTAATGGCATCAAGTATCTGGTAAATGGGTTCCCTGTTCTGAGGGGCCATATGGATTGCTAATATTCTATTCCCTTCACCATTGACTCAAAACACTTGGATTTTTTCTATCATGATTATATCGGGTAACCACTCCACAAGGTTATGTGCTATTATTTTTTTTGTGGTTGTAACTCGTGGTAAGGTATTTTTGATTCTGGGGCATTGATGGTGTTTTACCTACCATGTATCGAACCCTTTATTTTTCGAACTCGAATATTTTATATTTCAGCCTTGATTACTAAAAGTCTCGTTTTGTGGCTTCGTTAAGGAAATCAGTTTTAAAATATTTTTTTGACATTGTCAGAACTATAAAAATTATTAACGACTTTTGGGGTCACCCTATATTTTTAGAGAAGTTGATGATTAGGATGAGGTTTTTTGGTCGAATAATGACCCTTTTCTCCCTCATTTGTATGCTTTTGAAGAGTGGATTTGAATTGTTAACAAGTACTACTTTTAAGAGATCCTATAAGGAGGTAGTGATCAACTCCTTGGTTAAAACATAAATTATAGTTGTTTTCTTTAGGGCGTCGAGCCCATATTACTATGAAACCTCCCTCCTAGAAGGATTGAATAACCATGCTTTTTCTTGCATCTATGATCATAACTAGTATGCTTTGTCTTCTCTTGGACCTCTTTAGATGGATGGATTGAGTATTGTATTTCGATCACCTAATCCATAGGATTACATGATTGAAATCTCAATACTCTTGACCTTCTTGTTCCTAACCAATAAGGTCTTTCCTTGATTAATGAGATATTGTTCTTCTAGCATTTTTGTCTTCCTCCTTGTTGGTTGGTATTAGATCTCTTTCTCATGTGAAGAAATTTTGGATTAGTGGGTTGTGCTTTAATCCATTCTTGAATTGGAACATTCCTTCATGATATTGTTAAATGTTAGCTTACTATTGCAATGCGTATTCTTAACATGCTCAGTTCTTGTGAACTGACTTGAGTTAATGCTTGTGCAGATGGCTTGTGCGTGTTGATAGAGGAAAGAATTGTGAAGGTTTCATTGGTTTGTTTTATGTGAATTTCCTTGTAAGAAGTGTCACATGTTTCGAAAATCTTGCAATGGTGCTTGTAATGGAGTTTGGAAGGCCTCTTGCCTTGGATGTTTGGTTATTGTGTTATAAAGTTTCTTTGTCCTGTTGTAGTAAGACTTGTAATTATCTTTGTGAGAAATAATATTTCAATCTTCACCTTGTTATGAGTATTCTTTTGATAATATTATTTATTAGTCATGAACTATTATGGTTAGCATGGTTTGATCATGTTGGGCACATTCTTATTCTCAGCCAAGTTCTTTTAAATCTTTTGATCACCTTTGGATTTGTGTGCCATTTTGAATAGAAATGTTATAACTGTGTTTTCTTCTCCCTCGTTTAGCAATGGTAGTTTCTATTTTTGAGTTATAAAACTCTCATGCTTTAATAACCTCCATGGTCTAGTCATCAGTGCAATCCTTTGTATATTTTAAGGGAGTGAAAATCCTTCTTCTAAAGTTAAGAAAAAATAAAACAAAATGAATTCATAGATAATTCAATAAATAATATAACAACGAAATTGAGTTATTGTTGAGAAATTTAAGAATTTTAATTTTGAAGGAAATGAGTTTTCTACCAGTGTAAAGAAACCTACCACTCAACTACGAATTAAACTATATTCTCCTTTTTTGTGGGACCTTAAGCCTTGTTCTTCTATTTTTTAGGAACCACATGTGTATCCATTTTCGAACTTAAACAATATGTTTGCTAAATGAGGCCTTTACCCCAAATCCATTTTATCCCTTAAGTTTCTCTAAAAGACTAGTTAATAACTAAATAGACCATAATGAAATAAATTGATCTTCTCTCTCTAACCATTACCATAACACTTCATAATCCAATTTTCTAAGTTATGATAAAAATGTTAATCCCTGAACAAAGAAGATTATGGTTAGTTCAACCTAAACAATACTCCACTTATTTTTAACTTATGCTTGCTTCCTTTGCAAATGAAGTATGAAACAAGTTTCAGTAGTGTGGGTTTGGATAAGATAGCCTTGTGGATTTGATTAATTCCTTGTTTTTGTAATGAATTAAAATGAGTAAATGTCGTACTGGAGATGACCTTAGAGCTAGTTACATAAGAGTATAAAAGAAAAGGAAATGTAGCCCTATAAGAAGTATTGTATGAAGTCATAACATGAACCTTCTAGACCCCAAATTTGGGTCCTGAAAGACTCTTAGTTAATAAATAACCTTAAGAATATTTTCAAAGTGGGACATCTTGAGCTGGAACTATGTATTGTGGTGGGTCTTTTTTGGTGCCTTGTCAAAGGGAAGAGTGATTTGTCCTTGATGGGTGTGATCATTTCCTTGTTTCCTTTGTGGTCATCCTTGTCTCAAGTTGTTCATAAATCTTAGTTGGAACTTTGGTGATGAGATGTTGTATCATGTTATGTGTCAAACAAGTGATAAAAACAATTATCCCATGTTTTTCTATGTAGTAGGAATGATAATCAATCTGAAATATCAGTGTAAATTATAATATCAACATGAAATTCTTTGGTTACGGATCAGGGGCCAATAAGGGGATTGTTCTCCTCTTATTGGAAGTGTACATTTGGCAGAGAGCGTCACCTATGCCTTTTCAACGATAACTATGGTGATCCATAATTTGAAGAATTGAAGGAGTGCAAATCTGGAACTAATGAAGCCTCTTTGAGACACACATTCAATGAATGACATGGCTATTGAACTTTTGGACAGAACACTCTACTCATGTACAATATTGATCTCACTACTTCATTCTATGCTTAACATGAGAGGGGTGGCCTAACATTTGATTTTTAAGTATTAATGTTCTTGTAAATCCACCATTTATCAAACTAAGTATTATTATAGCTGAAAGGACTCTGAAGTGGCCAATCATATTTGAAATAAAGCTCCCTTAAACTCTAAATGCCTTTACATAGTAGGCTTATCTTCTAAGATGTTTTTTAAGATAGATTAGTGTTATTGGATCTCACATTGAATTTTGATCTTCTTGCAATATTTGTAATCTTGTTCCACATGTAATAAGGAATAAGTGGCATTCAAGTATGTTTTACTTTCTGACTATCCAACTGAATATGTCCTGAATTACAGTAGTTATAACATTTCTAATTACTAATCTAGTTTAGACTCTACATTCTAATAGAAATACCCCTACGTATTTGACATTAAATCACAATTAATTATACCACTTACGACAAATAGTTATATAAATGAAATTTTAGGTGACAACATTGGTTTAAATGTAATAAGTGCACAAACTTTTACTCATACTCATACTTTACCTTTGGGTATTAAAATTGCACCCATACTGACGGTTTAAAAATTACAAAATTCATTATCCCTCATACGCCATCTACTAACTTATATACTTAATGAACATCCATAATTAATAAACTAATACATAATATTAATATATAATAAATTTATATTAATACACCCTTTAAATTTATAATATCGACATTTATAATACCCTTCCTAATCATTCTATTAATAACCATTAAAATTTACCTAACAGTAGACAAATATTATGTCACACCCACTTAGAAACACACACAACGATAACACGGGAAAATATCAGATAACTTTTGGTTTTTTTGACAAGTTTGAACCCATTTCATACGACACCATAGGTGAGTCACCATGGGCTACAATCAACTCTTGATAATCTTGATGTACCATTGACCACCTAGGCACAAGGGAACATGTGTTAGCTCATCATGTAGCAATTCACCGTCCATTTCGGGAAGACACAATATAATAGTCTCTACCACAAAACTTTTTTTGTATCTGGAATCAAGGGGCATTCACATGAAATGTAGACCAATGGATATTTTGATGGTTACTTATTTACCTAAAATGTCTTTCAGAACTTTTCTTACGTTATAGGAGCTTCATGTGTAATGACCCATAAATTCACACACGTGACATAACATAGTAAAAGACAGGATAGATATATTTCTTTTATACTTTGACTTACTTCCACACATAACATGACGCAACATGTTCGTTACCAAGGATACAACTAACACTGTGAACAAATGAGGTATACAAGGATGGCGATACAAGCAGCACAGAAACGTTCACACCCAATCAAGAACAATACACTTTTTTTTTGACATTGAACAACATAGAGCGTCCATCCACATTGAACACTCTCACGGTTTAGGGCCAGCCACAATAATAATCCTTGAGCAATTATTTATTTTAAAACACCCTTATAGATATATCTTGCAATTATTAGCTTACGTTTTCAAGGATGATCAAGGTATGATTCAGTTTGAATTCATCTTATCAAGCTATCAGTTTAGTTCTTTATACACTGTAGATTTAGTTCAGGCTTAATCTTCTCCTATCATATGACATTCATTCGTTTAGGATATCACTTGATAATTTGAGAAAGATGGTAATTTAATTTCATAAGGCCATCTATTAACACTTACGCTACTAGAACTCGTTCATGCCCATATGACAACATAGGGTTCATGTTCAACAAACTTAATAGAAAATTACAAGGTACCCTGGATAAAGTTAATGGTCAATGGAGTTCACCCTTAAGGTCATTAAATGAGGTTCACCCTTAAGGACATAGGTTAATTAGCTCTTACTTAGGCTTCACCGAAAGAGCTTATCAAGAGGAAGCTACTTACTTTTAAATAGGCTGAGAGATAAATTGAGTGGTTTCAAAATTTTCTTCTCTTACTTGTTAAATCTTATTAGAAACTAATCATTGTTTTCCTTTAAGCTTGTTTTAAGCGTTCACCAAAAAGAGTAGTTTTTTTTTTACTAGTTCAGTTAGGGATAACATGTTATATAAAATCACTTAACAAGGATAGTCTCACTATTAATTACTTAGGCATTGTTTGTTCTCAAGGGGATCTAAATTCCACACCATACTTCCTTGAATAAAACTTTTAGGTAACTTCTGTAAGGAAAAGCCACCCCATTAAAAACTTAAGAGATATAAGTACATCAATACAAAATCTCAGAAAGATTTAAATCCAACACTTAATTCTCAAGATCAAAGTTTTACAATGCTTATGCCAGTGAAAAGCATTGAATAATATTTCATCATTCACAAGAACATTTTACCAGCCAAATTACCTACAGAAGGACAAGACAACTTCTTCACGCAATTTTCCAAACAATTCCAAGGCAAGAGGTCTTATAAATTCTTTGCAAACACCATTACTTAAATTTACAACACATAAGCATTTTTACAAAGAACTTCATAGAAATTGCACTGATGAAACCTTTACAACTCTTTCCTTTATTCTACTCGCATAATCCATCTGCACAAATACTAGCTAGAATCAGTTCGCGAGAACTGAGCATGTTAAGGCTACACATTGCAACAGTAAGCTAACATTTAACAATATGAAGAAAGGAAAGTTCTAATTCAAAAATGGATTTAAAACACAACCCACAACTCCAAAATTATTCGCATGAGAAAGAAATCTAAACCATCTAGCAAGGAGAAAGTCAAAATACTAGTAAGAACAAAATCACATAAATCAAGGCAAGACCTTATGGGTTAGGAACAAGAAGGTCAAGAGTGTTGATATATCTCCTTCATGTAATCCTATGGATTACGTGATTGGAATCCAAAACTTACTCCATCCAACTGAAGGGGTCTAAGAGAAGACAAAACATACTAATTATGATCGTAGGCGCGAAGACAGAATAGCGTTATCCAATTCTCCCAAGGGGAAGGCTTCATAGCAATAATTAGGGTTCGACGCCCTTAAAGGAAAAACAACTATAGTTTCAGTTTTAACCAAGGAGCTTTACCACTACCTTCATGTAGGATTTGTTTTAAACGTAGGACTAGTTAACCAAACAATTCCACTCTTTCAAAAGCGTACAAGAGGAGACACAAAAACGGCCATTATTCTACCAACAAACCTTATCCTAATCGTCAACCTCTCTACAAATAATATAAGGGAAGGCTAAACCCAAAAGTCGTTAGTAATTTTTATATATTTCCAACAAAGTCAAAAAGTATTTTAAAATAAAAAAATAAAAATTAATTTCCTTAAGAAGGCCACAAAATGGGACCTTTTAGTAACCAAGTTCGAAGCATAAGATATTCGAGTTCAAAAACAAAGGGATTCGATACACGGTGGGTAATACACCAGCGATGCCCAAGACTCAAAAGATCTTACCACGAGTACAAGCACAAAAAAAAATAAGAACCAACACACATATCCATCAGGAAGGTTACGCAGGGCAGTCAGGCCTAAAAGTTCTATGAACTCCTTGCCAATGGTATAGAAAATGGAAATTTTACCCGATCCATGTGGGCTTATCAAGGAAAAGTCTAGTAAATATCAAACAGATGAATATAGTAACAGTCACCTATTATATTATCACTTGAAATCAACTGTCATCTAATAGGAAACAAGTTCACGAGTCCAATACCATGGATTCACCTACAACTTTTGTTTCAATCTAGCTATTAATAGCTTGCTCGCAACCCTTAAAATAAAAAACTTGGAGAGGTTTCATTCAATTAAACTTACAATGTTTCCCCCTTACTTTAATCAAACAAGAGTTTGAATCGAGGAAGTAGGTATAGTAAAACTCTCAACACGTAGAGGCCAAAATAGATGTCAGGTTATTCGTCCTCTAGAACAGGGTACGACAGTCAACCATGTACAGTTCCGAAACAAAACCCAAATGCCATTTTCTAATCAAACAAAAAGTAAGGAATGCCCACAAGCTTAAACAAGTTTTAGAACACAACGTCACTATTAATGTACCTTTTCAGCAAAAATAGGAGAGCCCTAAACAGGAAATACGTATTTACTCGACCAAAAAGAGATATGAAGGCTTAACCTTCCATATAGTATGCCTTCAATTACAAAACACCATCACAAAATTCTTTTAAAAGAGAGTCATATAAGCAAACGAAACTCTATAAAATGTTTCCTTCCCTACGAACTAGATTGCATCACTCAAAATTGCAGTAGCCCACTTTAGACAAATATAATTAGAGTAAGCTATAAGAGAGAGAAAAGAACATTCCAAGAAAAACCAGTGAAATTGGAACGAGATTTAAAAGGAACAGCCAAAAAAATCAAGGCAGTGATATAAACAACCACGAAAACATCTTATTCTAGGCGCCATTAAAGAGGAAAGAAAATTCATTTCAAGATACTAAAAGAAGGTAGAAAAATATTACAAGGAGTAAAGTTAACATGCCTGATTATAATTCTTTCTTCCAAGCTCCTGTTGCTCTCTCTCCCATAAGGCAGCTTGCAGGCATCATGCTTTTCAACATCTGAGAACCAGGGGCTGTATGGCTATGGGAAGCATTGTTTTCTCTGTGGTCTGGAATCCCTGATGTAGTCTTCAGATGACTTGGAGAAGGATCAGAGATCTCAGGTTTTTGATCCATCACCTGTGAAGATGAGCCTTGCTCTAGCTTACCAAACTGGTGTTGTTGTAAGTCATATGCCCCTATTGAGGATGCATGCATTTCTTTTTGAAAATGTTGTTGCTACTCGTGATATAGTTGACTTAGCCTTGACACCTCCTTTTTCAATGTTTCACAGTGTGCATCCCTAAAAAAACTTGTCTTGTGCATGAGCAGCAATTCTTTGCTTCAAAGCACTGTTATCAACAATTATGATGCACGTTAACAAAACAATTTATGGCCCAAGATTTAACAATGGTGGAAAGATTTTTACTGAACAACCTCGTCTTGTACGGACACGAGTGAGACTGGTAAGATATCTTGAAGGCTTTGAAGAGGCCTGCATATTTCGTCTTCTGTTAGGACTTTTGCTAGCTTCCAACAGGTTCCATATGCTGCTCACAATCCCTTTTACCTGACCCTTGCACCTCCTTTAATCTCTTCACTGCAACAACATTACCATCTTCCAATATGGCTTTAAAAGCAGATCCAAAGCTACTTTTCCCAAGCATTTCGGCCAAAGCTCGAAGAAGATCCTCCAATTCAAACTGTCGAGTTCCCTTAAAGAAAACTAGCTTTCCCTTCTCTGCAGAAATAGATGGATGTTGATATGGGCTTGATGAATACACAATCTTCTCTGTTTCCAATCTCTTTGACGGCTTCCCATCCACCATTTTTCTAGAGTATTTTCTCAAGTAATACCAAATGAAAAAGCAAGCAATGAGCAAAAGAACCGCAAAGTCCCCAACAACAATAGCAATCACAGCACCCCTGCTTAATCTATTGGAGTTCTTCTTTGTGCTTTGAGACGATTTAGGCTTTGAACTTGGTGTGGAGGGCACCACGCTAGGATCCTGTGTTACAGGATTGGAATTCACGATACCTCCTGGAGTGGTAGGATTACTGATAATATTCTTACAACTTGGCAATGGATTTCTGCAGAGAACCACATTACTGGCAAAAGCGGACACTGGTAACTTAGACAAAGATCCAGGGATGGCCCCGGTGAGATGATTACTGGATGCATTGAAGTCCTGAAGACTGGTAATGTTCAATTGTGCAATTGTACCAGTGAATACATTATTCTCAAATCTCAGAGTGAGCAGATGGCTTAGATAATTCAGAGAATATGGTATCTGGCCAGTGAAGAAATTGTTTGAAACATCGAGCCTCCACAGCCGATCCAACAATGAGATAGATGAAGGCAGGGAACCAGAAAAGTTATTGTATGAGAGAAACAACAATTTCATGCTCCTCCACTTGGTCAAATTTGGCATGGTACCATTTAAAGAATTCCCCTTCAGGCTCAAGACTCTCAACTGGTCTAGATCAGCTAACGAGTCTATCGGACCTGTGAGGTGAGCATTCTCCAGTACAAGATGAATCACCCTATTGTTTTCACAGTGGACAGCTCAACTAAAAATTTATCTCGTTCTTCTACTACAGCTGCAAGATTTTGCAACAACTGATCACGACTGTGGTCACGTGCAACCAGAACATCAGGATCAACACCAATGGTTCCTTGGGATCGCCCTGCGACAGCTGTCACACCTAACTCTCTCACTATCACAGTCGATTTTGAAACAAATATCTTGAAGGAGAATCCCGAATTTGAGGATGCAGTCGAAATAGAACAGATAACAACATAGCTGGAAAGCCTGCCTATTGGAAGCGCTCAAAATGGCCTGAATACAGCCAATTGAGACGCTTTAGACGACAACGCCAAACACGTATCATAGGGCGAGAGCTCCATCTTGGTCCTCACCTGCGTGACGATGTAGAAGAAGTCCCTATCCGCGAAGGCTAAACCAAACATAAATCCATCCTTCTTCTGCACCAATGAATCCGAGCATGGACTGAAAACCCTGTTCGTGTCTTCCAAAAAAAATAGATCCTAAAAAAAATCATTTTTGAGCTAGCAAGGGGGACGAAGTCCTAGGACGCAAAAAGGAAAGATCTCACGCGGTCCGAGAGGAGGATTATGCAAGGAATCAACAAGAAGCAAGGAAGATTTGCAAATCAAAAATAATAAATGCATGAGGAAGTGCGGCCACCAGCAGAAGAGTTGAACACGCCAAGGAGATAAAGCTAACCGACAAGGTAGGTTGGGGGCATTACATAATGAGTGGCTGAAATTTAAGTAATGTTTTGAACATTTTGAAATTTGTGTTGCAGGGGCCCAGCTGATCATGGGAAGACTGCTGTGGTTTATAAATCGGGGAGGAGGTTCAAGATAGAGAAAGCCGATTTTAGAATCCGAGGAAACTCTGGTGATCAATGGAGTGATTTGACTGGATATTCTATTGGGGATAGGACCTTCAAACTTCCCAATCCCATGTATTACATTTCTTAATTCCGGTGCCTTCTGTAATGCCTTGGGCTACTAAAAATCTATCCATCATGCGGAAATTTGTAGTTACCAATAAAATATCTTCATATTATCTTATTAGGACTTTCAATATCGAGAACATTCTAACTGTCACTTTCATTAATCTATGTTATAGTCTATTTTTAGATATCCGTGTCATTTTCATGTGTGATCAATGGTTAGACTAATCTAAATTTCTGTGATGGTCTTTGGGAGTCACATATAAACAATTGTTAGTAACTTTCTCAAGTAAATCATAGATGTTTCGGGGATCTTTATAAGCAGTCAAATTTGAGGGAGAGGAACAATAGCAAAATAATGTCAAAGTGCAATTGTCAAATAAATTTTGTCTTGTAATCAAGCTATGGTATATTTTAATTTAATAAGCATGGTTTTTAGTTTCAAGTTTCAATAATATAAGAAAAAAAATTCGTGAAGAAACAATAATGATTCAACCCCTAAAGGGAATGTAAACAGGACCAAAAGGGAGATTTTATCCATTTATCAAGATTTTTATTTTGTTATTTTTTAATGGCATCAAGTTTTTTTGTGCACGACATTATTTGTTAGGTAAGGCAAAGACATAGATAAAAAATTAGAAATAAAAAGGTTGGAATTGAAACCCTAAATATCCCACACCTATTCCACTGACCAAAATGTTCCTTCCTAAATAACATTTTCTATATGCGCTACACTATATCATCTTGATTTCTCGTGCATTATATGAGTGTGATCTATGCTAAAAATGGCCAAAATAAGAAAAACCATATATCAAATATGTTTGAGGATAGGTAGATTTTATGCATCAATCAAGCTTGCTAGGTTTTTAATTTCATGGCAGCGAGAAATTTTTTTGGACGATGTGTAATTTTATGAAAAAGACATTATTGGAATATATAAAACGTCCCTAATATATAGGATATCCCTAATATACAATAAAACATCCCTAATATACAATACAATTTTTTAATCAAAAAATTAAGCACTTTCTATTATAATGTGTATGAATAATCAACATCTCCACATAGATGATAAACTTAACCAAAATAAAAGATGTTAAAAATGAAGAGATAAATTTCTAAGGAATTAACCCAATGTATTGCCATTTTAATTTTTCAACATTGTTATCTTCTTATTACTAGCTATTTCTCTATTTTTTCAATACACCATTATGATAAAATAAATTCAAATTGGAAAATTTCCAATATTATACTCATAAAGTTAGACATTTAGAGCATGAACTGAAACAAACTTTTTTTGTCAATAGGTAGTTCAATATGACTTGTATTAAGAATTCTACAAATCAATTATACGCACAATTTGTTGACAATTTTTTAATTTATTGTTAAAAAATGTAATAGCCAACTTTTATGGGAATGACGTTAGAGAAAATACTACATGCCTTAAATTTACACTCATACCTTTTCATACAAAGAAATATCTCACTGAGTGTAGAATCACCACGTTACAAGAATGAGAGGGGTTTGGAAACCTTAAAGAAGTGGGAAAATATTTCGAAAGAAACAGTTGTGAAATTGTACAAATAATTTAAATACAACTAGTGCAAATACATATAGGCCTACTCCCCCTGCTTACTGCTTCGTGAATCCTCATCCTCATTATCATCGTTTTGTCCTTGCCCATCCAAACCTTCCCTCTCTAGACGAGAAATTTCACTAGACAATACTCTCTGCTGGGCTATGAACTCTCTCATGCTATCTGTCAAATGTGCTTATTATAAATGAAATAATATAATATTATATAACATTATTTATTAAAACAATATATTTTTATGAAATATTTAAATAGTTTTCTATAAAATATTTAAATATTTGATTTTTGTACTACAAATTAAATTATTGACTTCTTTTTAATGATCAATTTTTAATTTTGATTATAATTGTTATTGTAATTATTTTTAAGTATTTCAAATTACCTTTTATCAAAAAAAATTAGGTGACATTTAAGAGACATTGACTATTTCGAATTTAATCACTTATAAAATGGATTGTAGGTTAACATTCAAAATGATACAATAAAAAAATAAGACAAGCCAAGAGTTTGTTGCTAGTGGGGTGTAGCCTGCAGGCATCGACACAATGAAATAAATCCATTAGTTACCACGCCATGTGTTGGTGTGAAAATTTTTTGGTTGACAAATTTGTGGACTTCTAGTCAATGCTCTGGGAATCTAGGTCCCTATACTTGAATGGTACAACTTTGTGTTTACATGCATTTGAAAATTTCTTTTTTGGTGTCCCTTTAGCTGGGGATCTAACAGGGGAACTCCACTGACCCTGTGGAAAAAGCTAACAATTGCTTGCTAGGGAGAATTTTGGTTAAGAGAGGGGGAGAGGGAGTGAGAAAAAGGGAGAGGGATTAATGTTGCAAGTAGGAAATTAGAGTATTACACCCATTAACAAGAAATTTCCAGCACGCATAAAATCAGAAGAAAACAAACCTATAAATGGAAACAAGACCAGTTAGGATTTATGAGCACAAAGTATCAATAAATCCACCAATCAAAAAAAGGGTAGAAACTCCTTCTTGTATTGATGCTTGAGAAGAAATTTGACATAACAAGAATGGAAGAATGAAAAAGTGGGAAGTAAAATAATTTACTATCTCTTTGTTCTTCACAAGGATCACTCTCTCATGAATTCACAAAAATGACCACCCCTTTGGAAATTGAAGGCCTTTACAATATATAGAAAGAGAAGTGAATCTTCATTTATCCCTCAATGACTTTTCATATGCCTTTGCACAACTTAAAACTTTTCACATTCCTATGAAATATTAAGTCCCTTTTTATAAAACAAAGGTGACTTATTACATTAAAATATTCATGTTAATTTTTAATTACAAACACAAGGCATTATGAAAAATAGAAACCCCAGCCAAGAAAATGTGAGGAGATAGAAAAAAAAGGAGGAGGGAAGAGTAAAGGAAGAAAGAAGAGAGAGAAGACTAGGCCGATGAAGAAGTCACCACTAAAGGACTATAGTAAAGCTCTACTGGATTAATCGTAATGCCTTTGAACTATTTGTTGTGAATGATTTTATTATGGTGCGGATGGGTTGCTATGTACAATTTCATTAGCTGCAGATGAGTTGCTACGGACGATTCCTTCGCTATAGATGACAAGCTACATGTGGCAAATTTCTTGCGATATATGGCCCTAATATATCCTTTGATCTCCTTCGGTCATTGTCAGAATGAAGAGTGCCATCCAATATTTTAAATCCCTCATGCTTGCTTCTCCCATCACCTTTATGAGAAGGGTGATTGCATCAGAAAAACCTTCGTGGAATTCACACCTTGAGAGATTTTATGGAATTTGGGAAGGTTTTCTCCCTGTCTTAATCCACAAGCCCAGTGCAATACATTAAAGATATGTATCCCTGTTGTTCCACTCGTTCACTGCCTTTTCCTTTCATATGACTACAATGTTACTCTAGGTGGGGATTTTCATAGAAATATAAATAGCCTTAGGGGAAATCACCACCATGGTTGTTCCATCATCTGTCCAAATGGTCCTTAGCTTTCGTTTATAATGGTGTGAGCAAGCCAAGACCAACTCGATGCTTTGTACAGAAACTGGATGTCCACCCCCTACAAATAGTCCGCTGGTAAACAGTTTGTCTTATATTTGTCCCCTTAGGTTAGCTATCATGGGTGAATTAAGATCATCAAGATCCGTGTAAGTGACATCATTATCACCCACTTCAGCATACCCCGATGAGAGGGCTTGCTATATTGGCTTCACACCTATGAATTGAAACTTCATGTTTCCTTGAGCACTTGCTATATATGGAAATATGGAGTTACTATTTTTAGTAAATGGAAATTTACCTTCTTTTCGGTCCCACCAGTAAGGTTAGCCTTCCAAGTCCTCATGTGGAGGATGTGGGGGGTGAAAATGATAAAAATGACTAAGTCCTCATGTTTATATAGCATGAAATATGAAGGGAAAGGGCGGGGATCATTTTTTTGCACCTCATTTTCCTTTGATTTGGTGCAATAGGGACATAAAAATGCACCTTGCCATCACGAAGACAAGTGGCAAGTGATAATTTGTTGTGCAAGTGGAGGAGGGGGCTAAAATGGAGCACCTGGGGGCCGAGAGATGGTCACATGGAAAACCAAAAGAAAAAAAAAGGTGGGGTGAATTTTAATGTCTCAATTGTTCCTTCTCTTTATGGATAATAGGTGTAAGAAAATGCGCCTTACCCTAGGCTTGCTAAGTGTCACATATGCAGGGGTAGGTCAACACAGTCAAAGGTGCTTAAGAGTGAGTGTTCAGATCATATGGGTGACCCGAAGTCTAAATGGAGGGAGGGAAAAACTTTTTACACCTCATGTCCCTTTGTCAAGGTACAAAGGGGACAAGAAAATGCACCTTAACCTGGAGATGCCATGCATCCCTTTATAAAATTGCATAAGTATTGAAGGGTGTACATAGAGAGATGACTTGTGAAGGTCATAACTTGAGCTACCGAATGAGTTTTCGGGAACTTATTTATATGATTTTGTATGAGAAAACCATTTTAGAATAATGGTGAGATTACCAATGACTAATTATGACTGAAAAACCTCCAAAATTCTCCTTTTTCTCGGGATTGCACGTTGTGCATGGAAAGAATGAGATGGCCTGAAAAATGCATGGTGATTGAAGACGATATTTTTTTCCCACAATGTGAGGGACTGAAAAATATTTCCAATTTTATATTGTTTGGACCATAAATCATTTTGGAGCTTCTAGAATTATTCTTTGAAGATTAGGTGCCTTTTTTGGTGTAAGCTCCTTAGGCCTCAAAAACCAACTTTCAGTGACTTGGCTCGTAAACCTTAGAATCTTTCCAGATTTTTCCTTAATTAACTGCACAATGATCTTAGATCTTAAATAAACCCCCGTGATGAATACAGGTCCTCCATTTCACTCTGATGATGATGCACTTGACTTAGAAACGTTGATGAAAGACCCTTCTAAGTGTGTTAGAAATCTTGCTTTGAAAACCATTGCTCCCACATATTTGAATGCTTTTGTTTGTTCCTAAATCACCTAGGGGAGGATTGGTGACATCATAGATGGACTCTTGGAAGGAAATACTAGACTTGACACTGAGTGTTGGATTGCTCTGGGGGTGTCGGTGAAAGGGATGAGATTAAAATTTTGAAACTAGGGTAATAGTTGTCTTGTTTTCGGGATAATTTTGCTCATGCAAAAACACAGGGCAACACCATGTACCATATCTTCTTAATCCACGTATCACTTTTGTTCACGCCCAAATATATGCATGTCCCATTTTGTACATACGTGTCTGTCTCCAAACGACTGCAATTACAATTTATTTCCATTTAGTTGCAATCTATTTTACTATTTCCTTATTTTGTGGAGGATTCAAATCTTCATCCAATTCTTGATTATCGGGTTAGATGCTTCCCCTGTTTTTTCCACACACTCCTTTGTTTCCATCTCTTCCATGACACTAATATCTTCCTCGACCATCTTCGGAGGCTCCATGCACTCCAAAACAATTTCTAAACCCTCGTTTAAATTTGAATCCAAAAAGTAGTCACGATGGTCAATTTCCAGCGAACTTCCTCTTGTTTTTGTTATTTATTTCCAACCAATTTTCTCTCTCATCACTCGGAATTGGAGGCCAACTTGCATTCCCAAAACCGGTCCTATCATCAACGAGTCTCTCATCCATCTCTTCATCTCTCCCTCAACTCTATTCTTTCAAACTCTGAGCACCACCGATGGAGTCGGGTAGCTGTATCTTCTTCCTATTGCATATTTTTTGTACTGCCACTTAGATCTATGTCCTTTGTTATGCAGGTTCCACAATAGAGAGGCGACTATGCATAAATGTTATCCTTCTCCCATCTATGCATTGCTCTGTCCGTCCTCTCAGATTAATACCAAGTACCAGATTTAATTTGCACCATTCGGATGGTCATGGATTGGAAGGATTTGCAACGTTGGATGTTGTAAGAAGTGGGAGATCTTTCTACTAGAGCATATTCCTTTCGGCGTAACAAGGAACTCGGATAAAATAAAACATCTCAAAGATTTAATAATCACAAAGAACTCAGATTTATGGGGTGGGCGGAGCGTAAAATAAGATAAAGGAGAGCTCATGATATATTCAATTTTTATTTGAATGGTTATTCTCCTAATGCATAACCTTTGATTAGTCACTTGAAAATATTTTTATTGTCGATATTCAAGCCCTAAGTCATGTGGATGCCATTCTATCTGCACTTAAAAGTAGTGAATGGTGTGCCTAATTATATAAAAAATGAATAATTGTCCTTAACTATATCAGATAATGGGCATGGTTATACACATAATCAACCTTATTAACACTTATCTAAAACCACTGATACCCTAATCCAGATCAAAATCCTCACAAAGGAGACATAACAAATATGTACTTTTTTTTTTTTTTTTCAGGATTGAAATATACTAACAATCCATCAGATTGATTAATTAGCCGTCTATAGAATTAGCTTCAACAGCAGCTAGATTCAGAGGGAAGTTGTGAGCGTTATGTTCGTGCATAACTTCCATACCAAGTTTTGCACGAGTAATGATATCAAGGCAACGTTGTACAAATCCAGACCAGAGGTGTTGTAGCTTTTTTTTTTGTAATTCATTCTAACTTTTGTGTAGGTTTATAGTTTCTTTGAGAAGGAATGAAAGGAAGTGGTAAAAGATTAACTTCTCATTTCCTTCTACCATTTCGAGCTGGGATAAGTTTTACACATATGAGGGGCAGTGCCCTTAAGGTCTAGGGGACATAATATCATAATTGCATTGTATTAGCATCTTAGTCACTTGTCACTTGATTTATTATCATGATCGAGAGAACTTAATGTAATCCAATGATACTATTGATGAACGCATTCATTTGGCAATTTCATTAAGGATAAAGTGGAAGTCTTGGGTATCTTAAAAAAAGGCTTTGATGTACACATATGTGAAGGTATTTGGGGAAAGTGAAGCGAACATGAGTTCATCTCAACGGTAAACATTGATCTAGAATAGGTGAGGTTTACCCAGGATTTGATTTCACATCATTGCAATGAGAAATATGGAGGGCCCTCTTTGAAGGAGGCTTTCAAACACACATGTTGCTTTGGTACTAGTTTGTCAAAAGGCATATAAATGGCATTGACAACATAGACATATATTCCATTCTATTTTAATGCTTTCTTAGAGATTGATTTACTATAAAAACGTGTTCGCAATTATTTATTTTAAGGATACCATGTTAGGAATGATTGAGAGTACGTTGCTACATTTGTGACGATTTATGATAATAATTTTGAAACTTATGGTTTCCTCTAATTTTTGAATTGAACATTTTTATCATATTCTTTTTCAGAGCTTAAGGTTATACCCAATATTTTTTGAATTGAAGTTATTTTGTGATCTTCTTTCTTGGAGATATTAGAGCACACAATTAAGAAGATTCATAATGAGGTTAAAATTTTGGAGAGGGATTTGATTCTAAATTTATTCATTGCATAATTTAAAATTTTAAAGACATTTAATATTATAGAAAATTTCTATTTGACATCTTAATTTTTACATGTATATGATTACTCATTGGTAAATGTTAAAGAATATTTATTGTTAACTTTCAAAAATTTGAAATTATAAAATAATAGTAATTGTACAAATTATTGCGAAGAAATTTAGGGAGAATATTGTTTTGTTTTAATTAAATGATGCTAGGGTGCCACTTTTATAAATGAATCTTATAGAGAAATTTATTCAATATTTTACATGACATTTGTACAGTTGTATAAATTTCTAGAAACCAATACTACGAAAGTATTATTTATTTCAGGGACTTTACTTTATATTTTTGATACACAATTGATTGAAAATGGATTTGATAAGATTGGATTTAGTTGCACAAACAATTAAAAATAAATCCAAGCATATTACATTGTACTTAATTACTTTTTTTTGTGCATTCAACTAATTTTGATAGATCTCATGATTTACAAGCTTTCCTATTGACCTCTAATTCTATAGTATATGGATCTGTAGTGCCCACTTCCCTTTGACACCTTTTGATACTAATCATGATACAACTAATTATATTATAGACATGATGATGGACCTTATTATAGTATGATGATAGATGTAGATCATGGATTATTGGTTGACTTGATTCATTTATGATGCATGATGATTATTAGAGGCATTTTGGATATTGATGATGGTATACTGGTTCACATGGTTATATTATGGATGTTGTGCGGACTTGTGATATTTGGATATTGTGAGTAGACCTAGAAATGGAAATTATTGGATGATGATAAAATTGCTGAGTAACATTGCAAATGATGTTGCTAGATTGCTTTGATGTTGTTGTGATTCATATATCTAGATGATTTTGGTAATTATATTTATATTATTTTGGTTGTTCTGATATGGCCACAAGGCCAAAGGAGGTATTTTTGTTTTGCATGTTAAAATATCACAACAAACATCAGGGGATTGGAGATCAACCACATTGGAATTCTAGATGAATTTAACAAGGTCACCATGGCATCTAGTATTTGTTTGTATGTGGTTGTGTGTGTTAGGGATTCCGATGGGGGGATCACCTTTAATTGTGATCAAGGGGTTTGATGTATTTATTTTATTTTGGTCCCTTTGTTTATATTTGCATGTGTTTATTTTTTTATGATTTTACCCCTTTCATTAATTATTAAATGGTGTATAAATTTTCTGAGTAATCATATTGTTAAAATAAATAAATCTAATATCTCATAAGAAGGTAATTAATGAGAGTTGTTGGCCATGATTTAAAGTGATATAAGTAATGTGTAAGAGATATGTAAGTGATGTGTGAATTGACTTTTGAGTGTGAAACACTCCATTTTCTTGGAAATTCGAATCTTTCCTTGGAGGCTGATTTTGGAGGCTTGAGGGACAAGTTAAACTTTTCCCATACCTCTTAAATTTAATTACCAACCATACCTATGGTTGGGGAGTTGAGATTAGACTTGTATAATACTTTTTGAGAAGGTAAATTGTATGTTTTAATTGCACTTTTATTACATGATTTAATTTCAATCCTTTGGGGTGTGGGTTGTATTTGAGTGTGTAAGCAAACTGTCATATTATTCACCCACCTAATTATTATGCATTGGAGAATGAAGTTGAATTTTGGATTAGGACTGAGGATGTGTGATATGGCATACTACATGGATCTGCCTCATCCTCTCCTCTTCCCTCTTCTATAAAATTCAAACTCCTTGCCTTGTTTTTGGTTGCTTGACTTTGGAGACTTCATTTCTTGGGTGAATTATTTTAGTGTTTTGCGAGCTCTTGCATTGAAGAAGTGTTTGAAGATTGTTGCATGCTTTTGCTTGGCTATTTTGTATTGCTTACATTGGGATAAACCCTGTTGTTTTAGAACTTGGAACAAATCCATCATGGAGAGGTAAGAGCTTGGCTCTGGAAATGCTTCTCTATTGTTTATAAATATGTTCATGTGTGAATGTTTTGACTTGTTTGTGGGCTGTTGGGTAGATGGCCTAGAAATGGTGTAGGAGAAGACTATGGGGTTATTTTGTGGGAGACACAAGTGTGTTCAGGGAGGTATATAGGTGGAGGGAATTGGGATTTGGGTTCCACCTTGCAAAGAAATAGCTTGCATTTCTTTACTCATTATGGGTGCCATAAGAGGTTGAGGAGACATAAGGAAATGTGAGGAATAAGGGGTACTTGGGGGAGGCATAAGGGCATGTTAGGGATTTGAAATTACACACACACACACACACACACACACACACACACACACACACACACACACACACACACACACATATTTTGGTGGTTTGTTCCTAGGTGGTGATACCCATTTCCCCTTTGGGAGGCATAAGAAGTATCCCATAGTTTCTTTCTCCTTTGGATTACTTGATGAAGACTTTGTATTGTTTGTCATGTTTTAATTTAGTTGTAAAACTACATTTTGTTTTGGACTATGTTTTTATTGTGAAAGTGTTGATTTTGTGTTTTTGGAAGCCTATTATTGCCATGAGTTGGATCACATATTTTATTGAATTGTGTTTGGGGCTCGAGAGCCAATCAAGAAGGATGGATTCTCCTCTTCATTAGATGTCTTGGTTGGGTGGAAAGCATTGCCTTTGCCGTGCATTTTTTGTGATCAAAATTGGAGTATGATGGATTTGCATGTTGTTGTTCTAGAGCAAAGGAAAAAAACAGTTTTAACAATCCCTTGTGAGAGTTCTTTTTGTAAATTTTTTTTCCCACTTAAAGTGGATGATACTGTAATATATTTTGTGATGTAAAGATGGTTTGTATTGGTTATGAAAGTTGTAATTCGAAATGTGAAAGTGATGCACTCTGTTCTCGGTTTTTGAATGAAAGAAAAGAAAGATCATATCCTTGTAAGTTTTATTTGATCATTGTAAATGAAGAAGTTGTCAAAGAAATCTTTCCAACTGAATATATATGTTGTTCTGCCTTTACAAACAAAGTTACTATTATTTTAAATCTATTTTGAAATGTATTTGAAATCTCTGTTTGAAAGGAAGAAATGCATGTGAGAAAAAAAGAAAAAACTCTGTCTTTTGAAATGTGTAAAATTGAAAATCAAATTACATTTGGGGTTTTGAATAGTGTTATTTGAATAAAATAAACGTATTATATTTGAATTGGAATGAATTCTAATACTTGGAATATGAAAGTGGCAAATAGATCCTTTAAAATTTGATCTTTGTTTTACGTTTTCAAAACTAGCAAATACTTTATCCAAAATGCACAGTTCAAACCCACAACAAGGAAATAAAAAATTAAATGATTAAATTGAAATAGTAAGCCCTAAATGAATCTAATTGGACAAAAATAGTTAAGGAATTTCTTAGAAACCTTAGCAAAATTGGGCTTAAACCGTTTTGTAATCATTTTTCTGTCAAGAAATGGAAATGTTCAAATTGCAAATAAATCAAACAAATTGAATCTTGAAACCCTCCTTAAATCCATTAGGAAAAATCCTCCATGTCTATTTGACATGTTGAGAGAGGAAGAATATTAAATCGAATAAATCTTATAAGTTAAAATTTACCAGTTCGTAATGTAAAAGCCTGCAGATCATTTTCTTAAAATTGACCCCTTAAAAAATATCAAAACTAAAAAATTATGATCCCTGAGTAAAGAGGACATCTAGAGCTTTCTAGAAAGTCCTCAACTTTCAAAAATCGAGCTCTCTATCAAATGTTATGGACTTCTGAAGTTTTTCTTCCTTGGTGTCATAAAAAATAAATTGGGAAAAAATTCCTTGGTGGGACCGTAGGCCCGAATTTTTCCCTTAGCACTTAGGAATATTTTTTAATTTTTGTTTTCTAATTTTCCCCACCACCCCGTTAACCCACACCCAATAAGAGAATGCCACGTGGCACCATGAGGTGTCGACGAAGGGGCGGACCCCTTTTTAAGCTCAACACTTACGAAAAGTTTTTTGGGAAATTTTTCTATTTGTCCCCGCTACCCCGCTGATCTGCAGCCAATCAGAGGCCTCCCATGTGGAACCACAAGGTGTCAGCGGAGGGACAGATCTCATTTTAACTTATCTCTCTCAGAAAATTTTGGAAAAAATTTCCAAATTTTCCCCGCCAGCCCGCAACCAATCAGGTGATGCCAAGTGGCGTCATGAGGCATCGACGGTGAAGTGGGTCCCTTTTGCATTTTTTATGTTTCAAAAAAATTTGGGAAAATTTTCAGAATATTCCCTGCCTCCTGCCGACCTATAGCTAATCAGAAGCTACCACGTGGCATCATGAGGTGTCGGCAGAGGTGCGAGTGAATGCTACCCTTTTTCCCTATGGGGCATTAATCAATTTTTCTCCCCGCCGCCCCGCCTTCCCAGCGCTGACTTAAAAGATGCCACATGTCCCTTCCAAACTTTCGGGAGTGCGGGTGCAAGTTGTCTTTGCGCCCCATGTAGGAGAATTTTCTTAATGTCCCCCACCACCCCGCTCTTCTCGCACTGACTCGGGATGTGCCACGTGTTCCTTGTGGACTTACGGACCCATGGGCACAAATTTGGTTTTTTTTCTCCGCACAGGGAAATTTTCCAAAATTCTCTGTGGCTCGCCGACCCATCGTTGGGACAAATTTTCACCCCTGGGCCCGCAGGTCCATTCTTGGGGAAAAATTTCACCCCAAGGCCCGTTGACCCATAACTCGAAAGATATGAGGAGTT
This sequence comes from Taxus chinensis, assembly GCA_019776745.2. Classification (NCBI taxonomy): domain Eukaryota; kingdom Viridiplantae; phylum Streptophyta; class Pinopsida; order Cupressales; family Taxaceae; genus Taxus; species Taxus chinensis. The sequence goes on from CM034155.1 coordinate 590,567,641, forward strand.
AGGAGGACTTCTTTATATCAATGGAAAGGTGAGGAAAGTCCCTATCCAATGGTAATAATTTAAGAATTTTTTTTGAATGCGTTAAGTTTGAGAAAAATATAGTTGAACCTATAAACCTGTTAGAGAGTGGGTATGGTGTGGAATTATCCGCTGAACCTTTTGAACCTTCTAACCCTAAATTTTGGACCTTATGACCTCTAATATTTTTTAATGAAAGAAAAGTATGTTCTAGTGAATTAGAATTTTCCTGGAACTTGTTAGTGATAGATGTTGTTCTATAACCTTAGTTATAGACTCTTTTAAATAAAAAAATTATTCCATAATTTTCCTAATTAATCCTAGGTTGTTCTTGGGTCTCAAGTGGGTTGTTTTAGTAGGCATTACACTTGGTATTAGATAAGTGGTTAAAAATATTGGGCTATTTGGCACAGTAGAAACTTGAGACACGAACCTTAAACCTAGCACACTTCTAAATCTAGAAAACAACTTAGTTTAGAAATTACATATTTTAGTAAACATGGAAACTGAATGAAACTTAGAAGGGTGAATTAACTCTCACCTTGATTTTTGTAGGAGGCGTAGATGGGACGAGGGGTCTTTTCATATAGACCTAGACTTACCACCACCAAATCATGCTATAGCAGCCATCCTACTCTAGACTTTGCAAAATCTTTAGGATGTTAATGCCACTCTATGCGGAGGATCAGTAGGAGGAAATGCAGCCATACATGATAGAGTCCTTTCCATTGAGGGTTAGGTATCTCCTCGACCCAGCGAGGAGCATGGAGGAGAGAATTCCTATGCAGATTCATACAGAGTAGAGTCACCACAAAGCGGCAGGGTGACCGAGATTCAAGACATAGAGAGACGTCTTGGATTTCTAGGCTTAGGGATGGTCATGCAGAGAGACCTAAAGGTCGTCAGACCACAACTGCAGATCACATCAGGGAGATCCTGAAGCTTCGACCATCACATTATTCTAGTGACATAGGTGGATATAAGGTAGAGGCCTAACTGGTGAGTTTGAGTGGGCGCTTCAAGCTCTATCCTTGTTCTAGCAAAACAAAATCTTGTGTTACGATCCATCTACTAAGGGATGGAGTTGGTGTCTGGTGGAGGACAGAGGAGTAGAAGCTCCATGTTGATTCTGAGACAGTTACCTGGGATATTTTTGAGGAGCATTTCATAAATAGATACTTGTCACAGAGGTTCATACATTAGCAAATAGATGAGTTCGGTGACCTCCGATAGGCATCTCTTACAGTGGCTGAGTATGAGATTAGATTTCTTGATCTACTCTAGTATCTTGGTTACATGCAGGATGAGCAGGTGTAGATCCATAGGTTCATCCGGGGCCTGAACCTAGACATTGGAGGAGCTGTACGGATCCATTGTCCACAGAGATTAGCTAAGGCCATCGAGAAGGCCTATACAGTAGAGGAGACTCGAGGAAAGACCCAACAGGCTAGAGATGAAGGACAATAGATCGATCGGGTCAGTACCTCTTCCTCATGGTAGATAGGGTTCAACATAGTCATCTTTTAGACGATAGTAGCAGCAGCAGTCCCGCCCACCTTATAGACCTCCACAGAGATTCGATGCACAGAGAGGTTGACGTATGGGGCCTCCTCCTAGGGGTCCCATCAGGACACAGGGTGCCTATAGAGCTCAATCAGTAGGATCTCATCAACAGATACCTCAACAGACCGCAACTGGATAATCAAGATCGACAACACATACCTCTAGAGTACCAGCTGGACCTACTACACAAGGTAGAGGATCAGGCTGTTGTTTTGGTTGTGGTGTTATTGGACCTTTTTGGAGATACTTCCCACATAACCATAATAATAAGGGTAAGACACAGATCTCAAAGCCTATTCTTGGGGATATGGAACGTAGTCATAGGATGTACGTAGCGGTCGAGAATTGCCAGGCAGAGCATCGGAGTATAGTTATTGAGACTATAGGTAACATTGGTAGTATTCCTACCTCCACTTTGTTTGATTTTGGTTCTTCTGATTCTTTTATTGCACCATCTTTAGTAGAGTGATGCAAGCTAGTGGAAGTTAAGAAGGGTCATGGTTTCGATGTTGAGATGGCTTCTAGAGCCAAGATCTCTATAGACTCATTAGTTAAGGAGTGTGTAGTGGATTTGGAACCTTTCACCACTACCTCAGATCTCCGTATCCTTCCTTTAGGCTCTTATGGAGTTATCTTGGGTATGGATTGGTTGTTTGCACACAGGGCTAGGATGGATTGTTACCATAAGATTATATCTTGTGTAGATGATTTGGGAGTTGAGTTGGTGATTTCAGGGGTCATGAGACATGTTTCTATTCACACCATCATTTAAATACAACTTAAGCGGTGTGTGTGATGGGGTTGTTATATGTACTCTATTACAGTCAGTGACTGATCAGAGGATGGGTCTAGCGTACCATCGCTAGATGATCACCCCACTTTGAGAGAGTTTGCTAATGTCTTTCTAGGGGAGCTACTGGGGTTACCACCCCCATGTGAGATTGATTCTCACATAGATCTGGTTCCTGGAGTAGATCCTATCTCACGAGCACCTTATCAGATGACCACCCCAGATCTTTGTGAGCTCAAGTTGAAGCTTAAGGGCCTTTTGGAGAAAGGCCTTATCCATCCTAGTGTATCCCCTTGGGGTGCACTAGTAATATTTGTCAAGAAGAAGGATGGATCATTGCAGTTGTGAATTGATTACTATCAGTTTAATAAGGTAACGATCAAGAATCGTTATCCCCTTCTGTGCATTGATGATTTGTTTGATCAAATGAAGGGATCCACAACTTTCTCTAAGATAGACCTTAAGTCAGGTTACCAGTAGCTGAGGATTTCAGGGGCAAACATTCATAACACCTCCTTTTGTACAAGATATGGCCACTATGAGTTCACAGTGGTGCACTTTGGTTTGAATAATGCCCCCTCAGTGTTTATGCGTTTGATGAATGTGGTATTTAGGACCTTCTTAGATCACTTCATGCTCATCTTCCTTGATGACATTTTTATTTACTCATGTATGTGTGAGGAGCACGAGGGTCTTCGTGATCAGAAGCTTTACGAGAAATTGGAGAAGTGTGCATTCTTCCAGTTGGAGGTGCAATATTTGGGTCATATCATTTCTGGGGAAGGTATATCCATCAATATTTCCAAGATTAGAGCTATTATGGATTTGCCAGCACTCACTACTACGACTAAGGTGCGTAGCTTTATGGGATTAGCAGGTTACTATCGGAGATTTTTTCAGGACTTCTCTCAGATTGCTCACCCCATCACTTCCCTTCAGAGCAAAGGGAAGAATTTTTTTTAGACAAACAGGTGCAAGCAAGCCTTCAGTAAGCTAAAGGAGTGTCTCACTGCAGCACCTATTCTTGTAGTGTTGGATCCTCAGGGTGAGTTTTTTGTTTGCACAGATACTTCTTTAGTAGGGCATGGAGGTGTGTTAATGTAGGAGGGTAGAGTAGTGGCTTTTGAATCTTGCAAAAAAAAGATTACGAGCTCAATTATCTGAATCATGATCTTGATCTTGTGGCAGTTGTGCACGCTTTTCTTCGATTGAGTAACTTTCTACTTGGTCAGAGATTCACACTTAGGATAGATCACCTGAGTCTTCGCCACCTCTTCACATAACCTAATCTCATCACTTGTCAGTGGCGTTGGATGGAGTTGCTTTGTGAGTATGATATGGAGATAGAACATGTGAAAGGAAAGGAGAATGTGGTGGAAGACATTCTTAATAGACGGAAACATGTGGCTATGGCTACTTCAGTGAGCATAGATTTGTGGAGTAGGATTCTTCAGCAGCTTCCTCTTGAAACCTTCTACATTGCAATTCGAGAAGAGAATGAGTCTCAGAGCCCCCTCGAGGGGAAGTTTGATGGTTTTTATTTAGAGGCAGATGGTCTTCTCAAGCACAGAGGCCAGATTTATGTTCCTAGAGATAGAGGCTTGAGGCAGAACATCTTGGTAGAGGCACATCATGCACCCTATTCAGCCCACCTTGGGGTGAAGAACATGCACGCCACCTTGAGATAGTTGTATCACTGGAGAAGAATTCATAGAGACGTGGCCCAGTTCATGTCACGATGTTTAGAGTGATAAAAAGTAAAGGCCGAGGATCAACATCTAGCTGGCCTTCTTTTCCCTCATGCTATATCGAAATGTAAGCGGGAAACCATTTCCATGGACTTCATTGTTGGGCTACCAATGTCGGGATATCACCACGATGCCATCGTGGTCACGATTGATAAATTGATAAAATTGGCTCACTTTTCTCTGGTGAAGACCACTTATAAAACTATTTCAGTGACATGGGTATATTTGGATGAGATTTTTAGGTTGCATGGGATTCCGTGGAAGATCATTAGTGATCGTGATCCTTTATATACTTCCCATTTTTGGACTACCATGCAGTATGCCCTCAAGACACAAATCAATTTCAGTACAACATATCACCCTGAGACAGATGAACAGACTAAGTGAGTGAATCATATTTTAGAGGACATGCTCAGGATGTATGTGATGGATCAGTAGTCTAGATGGGAGGAGTACCTGTACTTGGTGAATTTTTCTTACAATAATAGTTTTCAGAGCTCTATAGGCATGGCACCTTTTCAAGATTTGTATGGCAGGGAGTGCAGGACACCTCTTAGCTGTGACAGGTTAGAGGACAGGGTTTCTCTTGGACCAACTTTGTTATAGAACATGGAGTAGTAGGTGGTTTTGATCAGACAAAGACTGCAGGAGGCACAAGACAGACATAAGAAGTATGCAGATCAGCATAGGATTGACCATAGTTTTGATGTGGGAATGAAGGTGTTCCTTCGTGTAAGGCCACATAAGATCCCTATCCATTATGGAAAAGGTTCTAATTTATCTCCTATATTCATGGGACCTTTCAAGATCTTGGAGAATATCGACCCTTTGGATTACTATCTAGCATTTCCACCCAGCTTGTCTCGCATACATGATGTGTTTCATGTTTCAGTTCTCAGGAGATATGTTTTAGATCCTTCTTACATATAAGATTTGACATCATTGCAAGTGATGGTGGAGCCCATTCACATCCTAGATCACAGGATCTTGGGCCTTCGAGGTAGATAGGTTAATCATGTCCAGGTGCAATGGGATGGATATGATGAGACTTAAGCTACATGGGAGGATGCTACTTTGCTACGAGTTTAGTTCCCACATTTTTTCTAGTGACTTCTTGGAGGAAGTCGAGTCTAAGGGGAGGGGGAAGTAGTGACCACTTTTCTTTGACAAATTTTGATACTAATCATGATACTGTTGATTATATTATAGACATGATTATGGACCTTATTATAGTATGATGATAGATGTAGATCATGGATTATTGGTTGAATTGATTCAGTTATGATGCATGATGATTATTAGAGGCATCTTGGATATTGATGATGGTATACTGGTTCACATGGTTATATTGTGGATGTTGTGAGGACTTGTATATTTGGATATTGTGAGTAGACATAGAAATGGAAATTATTGGATGATGATATAATTGTTGAGTAAAAGTTCAAATGATGTTGCTAGATTGCTTTGATGTTGTTTTGATTCATATATCTAGATGATTTTGGAAATTATATTTATATTATTTTTGATGTTCTGATATGGCCACGAGGCTGAAGGAGGAATTTTTGTTTTTTAGGTTAAAATATCACAACAAACATTGGAATTCTAGATGAATTCATAGAGGTCACCATGACAACTAGTATTTGTTTGTGCGTGGTTGTGTGTGTTAGGGATTCCCATGGGGGATCACCTTTAATTATGACCAAGGGGTTATATGTGTATCTTTTATTTTTTTCCCTTTGTTTATGTTTGCATGTGTTTATTTTGTGATGCTTTTACCCCTTTCATTAATTATTAAATGGCCTGTAAATTTTGTGAGTAATCATATTGTTAAAATACATAAATCAAATATTTCATAAGAATATAATTAATGCGAATTTTTGGCCATGATTTTAAGTGATATAAGTAATGTGTAAGAGATATGTAATTGATTTCTGAATTTACTTTTGAGTGTGAAACACTCCATTTTCTTGGAAATTTGAATCTGTCTGTGGAGGCTGATTTTGGAGGCTTGAGGGACAAGTTAAGATTGTCCCATACCTCTTAAATTTAATTACCAACCATACCTACAGTTGGAGAGTTGAGATTAGAATTTTATAATGTTTTTTGAGAAGGCAAATTGTAGGTTTTAATTGCACTTTTCTTACATGATTTAATTTTAGTCCTTTAGGGATATGGGTTGGATTTGAGTGTGTAAGTAAATTATCATATTATTCACCCACCTAATTATTATGCATTGGAGAAAGAAGTTGAATTTTGGGTTACGATTGAGGATGTGTGATATGGCATCCTACATGGATCTGCCTCATCCTCTCGTCTTCCCTCTTTTATAAAATTTGAACTCCTTGCCTTGTTTTGGGTTGCTCTACTTTGGAGACTTCATTTCTTGGGTGAATTCTTTTGTTGTTTTGGGAGCTCTTGCATTGAAGAAGTCTGTGAAGATTGTTACATTCTTGTGCTTGGATGTTTTGGAACTTGGAACAACTCCATCATGGAGAGGTAAGAACTTGGCTCTTGAAATGCTTCTCTTTTGTTTATAAAGATGTTCATGTGTGAATTTTTTGGGTTGTTTTTGGGTTGTTGGGTAGATGGCCTAGGAATGGTGTAGGAGAAGACTATGGGGTTATTTTGTGGGAGACACAAGTGTGTTCAGGGAGGTATAAGGCTGAAGGGAGTTGGGATTTGGGTTCCACCTTACAAACAAATAGCTTGCATTTCTTTACTTATTATGGGGTGCCATAAGAGGTTGGAGAGACATAAGGAAATGTGAGGAATAAGGGGTACTTGGGGGATGCATAAGGGCATGTCATGGATTTTCAATGATGTATATATATACACACACACACACACACACACACACACACACACACACACATATTTTCGTGGTTTGTTCTCAGGTGGTGATACCCATTTCCCCTTTGGGAGGAATAAGTAGCATCTCCCATAGTTTCTTTCTTCTTTCGATTACTTGATGAAGCTTTTGTATTGTTTTTCATGTTTTAATTTAGTTGTAAAACTACATTTTGTTTTGGACTGTGTTTTTATTGTGAAAGTATTGCTTTCGTGTTTGTGGAAGCCTATTATTGCCATACGTTGGATCACATATTTTATTGCATCATGTTTGGGGCTCGGGAGCCAATGAAGAAGGATGGATTCTCCTCTTCATTAGATTTCTTGGTTGGGTGGAGAGCGTTTCCTTTCCCGTGCCTTTGTTATGACCAAAATTGGAGTATGATGGATTTGCATGTTTCTGTTTTGGAGCAAAGGAAAAAGATAGTTTTGACAGTCCCTTGTGAGAGTTCTTTTTGTAAATCGTTTTTCTCACTTGAATTTGATGATAATGTAATATATTTTTTGATGGAATGATGGTTTGTATTGGTTATGAAATTTGTAATTCAAAATGTGAAATTGATGCACTATGTTCTCAGTTTTTGAATAAAAGAAAAGAAAGATTATATCCTTGTAAGTTGTATTTGATCATTGTAAATGAAGAATTTGTGAAAGAAATAATTCCAAATGAATATATATGTTGTTCTACCTTTGCAAAAGAGTTTACTATTGTTTGAAATCTATTTTTAAATGTATTTGAAATCTCTGTTTGAAAGGAAGAAATGCATGTGAGAAAAATAAGGAAATCTATCTTTTTAAATGTGTAAAATTGAAAATCAAATTACATTTGGGGTTTTGAAAAGTTTTATTTGAATCAAATAGACATATTAGATTTGAATTGAAATGAATTCTAATACTTGGAAGATGAAAGTGGAAAATAGATCCTTTAAAATTTGATCTCTATTTTGTGTTTTCAAAACTGGCAAATACTTTATCCAAAATGCATAGTTCGAACCCGCAACAAGGAAATAAAAATTAAACAATTGAATTGAAGTAGTGATTCCTAAATGGATCTAGTTGGACAAAAACACTTAAGGAATTTCTTAGAAAACTTAGCAAAATCAGGCTCAAACTGTTTTGTAGTTGTTTTTTGATCAAGAAACAAAAATGTTCAAATGGCAAATCAATCAGAGAAATTGAATCTTGAAACCCTCCTTCAATCTATCCAAGAACAATCCTCCATGTCTATTTGACATGTTGAGAGAGGAAGAAGATCAAATCAAACAAATCTTATAAGTTAAAATTTACCAGTTCGTAATGTAAAAGGCTGCAAATCATTTTCTTTAAATTGACCCCTTAAACTTTATCAAAACGAAAAAATTATGATCCTTGAGTAAAGAGGACATCGAGAGATTTCTAGAAAGTCCCTGTTTTCCCAAAACTGAGCTCTCTATCAGAAGTTATAGCCTTATGATGTTTTTATTTCTTGGTGTCAAAAATAAATTGGGAAAATTTTCCTTGGCGGGCCCATGGGCCCGAATTTTTCCCTTAGCACTTAGGAAAAACTTTGGGAATTTTTTTCTAATTTTCCCCTCCGAGCCACAGCAAATCAGAGGCTACCATGTGGTACCTCAAGGTGTTGGCGGAGGGGCGGACCCCTTTTTAAGCTCAACACTTAGGAATTTTTGTTTGGAATTTTTTTCTATTTGTCCTTGTTGCCCCGCCAACCTGCAACCAATCAGAGGTGACCACGTGGCACCACGAGGTGTCAGTGGAGGGATGGATCTCCTTTTAATTTAGCACTCACGAAAAGTTTTGGGAAAAATTTCCAAACTTTCCCCACCGGCCCGCAACCAATTAGGTGATGCCACGTGGTGTCATGAGGCGTCAGCGGTGGAGCAGGTCCCTTTTACCTTTTTAAGGTTTTAGAAAATTTTGGGAAACTTTTCCAAATTTTCCCCGCCACCCGCTAGGTCTGCAACCAATCAAAAGCTTTCATGTGGCATCATGAGGTGCCAGTAGAGGTGTGGGTGAATGCTACCCTTTTTCCCTTCGGGGCGTTAAACAAATTTTCTCCCTGCCACCCCACCTTCCCCGCCCTGACTTAGGAGACACCACGTGTCCCTGTCAGACTTGCAGGAGCATGGGTACAAGTTGGATTTTCACCCCATGTGGGAGAATTTTCATAATGTCCCCCGCTACCCCGCTCTCCTGGCATTGACTCGAGAGGTGCCATGTGTTCCTTATGTACTTGCAGACTCGCAGGCGCAAAGTTGGTTTTCTTTGCCCCGTGGGGGTAAATTTTCCAAAAGTCTCCCTGCGACCCGCCGACCCACCCTTGGGGCAAATTTTCACCCCTGGGCCTGTAGGCCCACTTTTGGGGAAAATTTTCACCCTAAGGCCCGCCGACACATAACTCAAAAGATATGAGAAGTTAGGAGGACTTCTTTATATCAATGGAAAGGTGAGGAAATTCCTAACCAATGGCAATAATTTAGGAAATTTTTTTGAATGCGTTAAGTTTGAGAAAAATTTAGTTGAACCTCTAAGCCTGTTAGAGGGTGGGTATGGTGAGGAATTACCCTATGAACCTTTTGAACCTTCTAACCCTAAATTTTGAACCTTATGACCTCTAATATTTGTTAATAAAATAAAAGTATGCTCTAATTAATTATAATTGTCTTGGAACTTGTTAGTGACAGTTGTTGTCTTGTAACGTGGTTGTTCACTCTTTTAAACAATTTTTTTTCCCATAATTTTCCTAATTATTCCTAGGTTTTTCTTGGGTCTCAAGTGAGTTTTTTTAGTGAGTGTTACAGGATCAGTGATGGGATTGTGATATCACCCTCAAAAACTACTCTATAAGTATTCTCTATAAAAAAATTCCTTCCTCCCCTTCTTTTGGGAAGCTAAATAATCAATGGTGTTTCAATTTATCTCTTGAAACTTCACTTTCTTGGTTCGGTCGAGTTTAGAACTTGAATATGAAGACAAAACATTGTCTATTTTCTTTGGTGGTTAGTTCACTTCTCTCTCTCTCTCTCATATAGTGTATAGGAGATGTTATCTTAATTGTCCTGCTTGTTCTAGACCAAAATATTTCAATAAACTCTTTTGAATTTTTCCTTAGGGTTATAACACTTAAAAATGAATTCAACATTATTTCAACCTTACCTCCCATAATCTAATAACTAGGGAGTAACTAACTATTTAGGGACAAATCTCTTTGGTCAACATATATAAAAATATATTTTTGTTAATGCTTTCCTAAAGTTTTTTTTTCCTTGTTTTGGTCAAACATTCAAAATTAATATGCCTAAAGGGATTGTAATATTTGTAAGAGTAATTAGTACAATTGGTCGCTTGAAAAATATGGTTGAAAAACACATTGTGTTTTTCAACCATTTGTGTTTTTTTAGTGTTTACCTAAAGTTCTATATTCCCTACAATAATTTTGGGTCATATTTAATGGATTGTGATCTTAAAGGGGTTATAATATTTGTAATAGAAAGTAACAAAACTTGCACAGTTTAAAATATAGATGGTTCAAAAATACTTACGGTTGAAAAGTTGACTATGTTTTTTAATAACTTGTTTGTTAATGTTTTCTTGAAGTTTGAAATTCCTCGTAATATTTTTTGTTGAGAATTTAGAAGTAGTGGGTGTAAAGGGATGCTCATATTCTAAAGAGTAAGTAATACAAATGGTTGATTCAAAAATAGAAATGGTTGAAAAAATATCTCTAGAAAGAATACTAATGAATAAATTTTTATGTCTGGTCTAGTTGTGGTTTTAGAGTTCATCCTTATAATGAGTTATCTATAATAAGTTGTATCTATGAAATTTGAAGTATCATCGTATTTCATTTTCATGTTTTGATCCATGGGTGTGTTGAGTGGTTTAAAGTATGTTATTCTAATTTTTGTTAGGAATTCACCAATATAATAATACTATGAGATGGAAATGTTCTTTGAATTTTGAATCACTTAAATACCCAAATAATAATGTAGATATAAAACAAATATATGATTTCAAGTAATTTAATTAATTCTACTTTGATTTTTGTTGTGTGATCTTTCATAATTTTTAATGAGGAGATATCCCACAAGAAATGTTATGCAAAAAAAAAAGTTGTAGCATGATTCAAAGGTCCAATTTACTACTTTGATAAATTAATATTTCTTAAATTTGAGACAAAGTAGAGTGTAGATATGAGAAATTAATGAAAGAGATAGGAAGATATAGTGATTGGATTCCACATGGTAGTATTTTCTTTAGCAAGGGATCATATCCAAACTTGAGATTGTCAAAGGAAAAATTAAAAACTTTTAGTGTCTATAGATGTAAATGAGTGCATTAGACTTGGTTTTATATGCGGTCATAGGTTTAATTTTTAATTAAATTGAACCAATGGGATATTCACCAACCCATAAAAATATTCAAATTAGAAGAGTGGCTATTGTGTGGTAAGAGACTAACCCACATGGGTCTTGACCAAAATATGGTACAATTTGGTCAGAGATAAATGGTTCCAGATAAGAAGTTCAAGTGACTTTGAATTATTTTTGTTGAGATGCCTTGGGATAGTATACTACTGTGATTTATTGCAAGTAGTTTTGAAAGAGTATGAGAACTAGGAATCAATAAACAAGTCATGGAAGAGAGATAGCAATAGGGTACCCAAGATTGGAATGTGCACATGATTCTTGCTTTAGGTTAAAATCCTAATTTTTCATAGCTATTTTTTTCAAAATTTACATGTATATAATAAATAAATAAACTTGTGTAGTAAAATATCTAGTTTAAAAAGAATTTGGTTGAAATACAAACAAGGAAAATTTTAAGGAACCCAATTTTTTTTTATATAAATTGCGGTGAATGTCCTTGTAACTAGTTTTATATTTGTGGTGAATGTAGTAATGTTGGCCATTGATTTAGTAACGAAAATGGTAAAACCATAAAAATAGTTGCAAATCTAATGGTGAATCCAATGTTATTTATTTAATTCGTAAATCTAGTTTGGCGAATGCACTTTTTGAAATTTTCTCTCCAGCGAAAGTTATAAATTATCTTTGTTTCACTAACACTCACTTGAAATTCTAGCACTAAGAAGACTAATGAAATTTTCCAAATATTGAAAATAAAATAGAGTAGTTTCAGTTTTTTTTTAAAAAAATTGAGAATCTTCTATTAATAATAAAATGTTACGATAGTCACAAAGTTAAACCGTAACAATAAGAAATGCCCCAAATGATACCAAGCTATGAACAAAAATCAAAATATAAATAAATTAAGAACCAATTCATTTAATCAAGATCAATGCAATAATGTCTGAGAGTATTGTTTCACATAAGACAATAGACGTCAAGGTGATTTTTTATCTTCACAAGTTATTGTATCAATGTTTCACATGTTATTTTTTGGTTTTTTGCATAATAGAAGAGGGATCTATTGGGGACATCACCCTTGAAACTTAAACACACACACACACACACACACACACACACACACACACACACACACACACACACACACACACACACACACACACACACACACACACACACACACACACACACACACACATGTAAGTACAAAATAAAGGCATATAATTGTACTAGCTAAAGTTACAAAATATATCCTATAGGAAAGTAGGAGGAAACAACAATATTGACATAAAAATAACAAATCAACAAAATAGATATATTGTATAGAATATTTCTCTTATTCATAGTTCCATACAAGCAAGATGTCCTAAGACTTATGCATAGAGTGGTTTCTCCTTCCTCTTATGAAATTCCTTATAATCTTCAATGGCCCAAAATACATAAAAAATTGAATGATGCAAGAATTAGACATCCCTTTTTAAATCAAACTCCTCTAGGAAAGAGGAGGGCCAATTAAAACATTTAGAATCTCAGCCTTCACTTCGGGTTTGGCCATCCAGTCTTGCATTATTTTTCTAACATAGGGAAAGGGTTATATTCCCATTTTCCCAAAAATTGTGAATCATATTTCTCTCGCAAATTCAATGCTACAATCATATTTTCTCCATTTGATGTACTTACACACATTTTATCCAATCTTCCTACTTTCTTTGACAACTAAGAAACACATTTTGTCAGAGAATCTATGTCACGGTTTATGCCTCCTACCCCTATAACCTTTGGGTGGAAGTTGTTCCATATAGGCTTTAGGCCATCCTCAGAAGTAAAATATCCTTTGGAAAAAATCTTATGAATAAGGAATTTATATATTTGAAAGAAAAGGGTAGTACAAGCTATTCTTGTAAGAAAACCAAAACAAACATTGTCAATAGAAGAAAATTCCTCCACTAAATCCACAAGATTAGGAAAGGTTAAGACATGATTGAAAAATTCTAATTCAACATCATTGGCATAAAATATTTTACATATTAAGCTCCTGAAAATGTCAGCCACAGTGGGAAAATAGAAATAACATATTTTAATGGGAAAATATAAAGCATAAGTAACATAGGATGAGAGAAAGAGAGAGAGAGAGAAAGCTCAAATTGGAATGCTTATACAACTTATGAATTATACCAATCAAATAACATATCTTTATATACAATTCACCACGACTAGAAGATCAAGAAACTTACCACTTATGCATTTAATTTAAATTCATGCGAACTGTGAAAAAATAAAAAAAGCGTATTTGAAGTTGGTCTTTATTTTTTAGAAATAAATATTGTTATAATTAGACTTTAATGTGTGACACCAACTTATATTTATTAACCCACCCATTAATCATAAATTATAATGATGGTGACAGTTTTAGATTGATATATTATATATGACTTGATTTCAACCTACTACCTACTAGTACTCATGGATTTTACAACTGATGTAGATTTAATACGTTGTTTTTCTTGATTCTCCACGTATTTCCATAGATATTTCTTGTCTTTTCATATCCAAGTCCCGTTAATTCATATGTTTCAATACAAATTTTTCACATTGTTCTGCATACAGTATGATTTTTGGGATTAAAAATGATGTAACAAAGTTATGGTTTTAATTCTAAAGTTGCAGGTCATTGATTTGCTCAAAGGACTGACATTACAAATTGTGAAGTAACTTGGAGCTTTCTTATTAGATCACACTTCACAGTAACTAACATGACCCACCAAATAACTGAAATTAGGAAAATAGTATAATCATGGATATTGCTTATTGGTTTGTGCTTTGGGGTGAATAATAGAGATTATGTAGATTCTAACACTGTGAAATCCATACGTACATGGTGTTTTGTTATTAGTTCACACTTCACAGTGAAACATACAAGAAATAAATATCATTTAATATAAAAAATTATGTACGAACTGTACATATGTGGAGCCTTATTACAGGCTCACCTTTCACAACCTGACATGGTTATTACAAAGGAAAACAACATGTAAAGCTATCAAAGCTCACCACATGGAATTAGAGGGACTTAATTTTAAAGGTGAAAAGACTAGAAAAATCCGTGTGAATATATGATTCAAATAAGATAAAAAAAAATCATACTCAAGCACTTGATATTCGAGCTATTATAGAGATTTTAGAATCCAAATTCAAGCAATTATAAAGTAAAACACAATATTTCTATATTCAAATATTGTGAAATTTGCCTATCTACAATTGCTCAAGTTTTTAAAAATTTATCAATTATAAATAAGGAAAAATATATTATTAGAAAAATTTATTGATTATTAGAATATATTATATGAAAATATATATCACATATCTACGAATGGAATCTTCCAATGTATTAAAGTTGGATCATCTCTATTATTTTCTTGATTAGTTCTCTAACTTGGATGATAGTGAAGTGGTGCAATAGATCCATTCCCATTTGTAATAAGGTTGTATGCCATATTTTTGTCATTTTAATCATCCCCTATCCTTTATTAATCAAATTCCATATTTCCAAAGTCCTATCACAAGGAAATTTATTCACTTCGTATCATGATGTATAAATTCTCAAATAGTTTTCCAAATATTTTTCAAGCTTGTTTCATAATTTTAAATTTATAAAGGTCAAGGCACCAAAAATTATCTCATCTTCAACTGAACCCAAAATCATTGTTTGAGATAGATCAACCAATGAGAAAAGACTCAAACATCATTTCCTGAAAAATATTACTCAAGCCAATTTTTTCCATAGCCGGTTTATTGCTCCACACTCTAAGGGATTATCCAAATATTTGAATTTCTCAATCATTGTAGAGGCGAATTCATATGATTAATCAACTAAACTTTCCTTTCTTAAAATAACTGGAATATTTATTCCATTAATATTAACATGATTACAAAAATGTTGAATCAATTTAGTCAATCTCTTTTGGTAATATTTTTGCAAATTTATTTTATTTTAGACAACATTCCAAGTTGTAGGATTTACTAAAGACGTTGCTTTAAGTAAAACATCCCTACTAAATTGTTCCCTTATTTATTCTAGTAGGGAAACTATAATTTCTCTTAACCTTAACCTTGTTGATGATATAAGTTTATTATATAATGTCCCTATGGTATTTACCTTCTCAACCTTACTGGCTACCATTTGAAACAGGTGCATTGGTATCTCATATCCATGTACAGAAGCAAATACTTATCCAAAAAAGTTGAAGCTTATAACTTTACTTGCATTTCCAATATTTATAAAATTATTAGAACCATCAAAATATAGACCCAAAAAAGTAGTTTGATTGATAAACACGTATTCTATTGCTAGAAAAACATGTTTCCTCATTCTAAAAAAATCAACAATATATATAGTTCTTTCTTGGGCTTGATTGATTAAACGATGCATTTCATCAAACATGGGAAGGATAGAAAATAAAATCAGAAATGCATCTAAATCAGTTAAAATATGCATCAAATCCTTAGCCTTGTCCACTTACATGTGAATCTGTCACATTACTCCCAGTAAAGGTTGATACTCATCGTGCACCCTACAAACCAGTTATTACAATGAGATCCACCTAGTGTTGACATATTTTAATAGTTTATTCTCTTTTGGGAATCTTTCTATAAATATTTGGAATTTCATGAACCTTTAGGACTATGATAGAAATAATCACGTAACTCTCGAACAATTTCTTCAATGTTTGCTATTATAACGCCTCCAAACATGACTAGTACCTACGATGATTTCTTCTTTAAAAGTATAAATGTTTACAAGTCATTTTTTCATTATGACATTGTACTCTTATGACTTTGGAAATAATTTTTTTATTAGAAAATAATTCATCTATGGAGAAGGTACATTTTTTTGTGCTTTTACTTAATTTTAATGGAGTAATTCACCTCCTTTATGCAGAATTAATTCATTGCTTGAATTGAGAAATTTGGGTTCTCTTTTCATAATTCTTATTTCAGAAAAATATTACCTTGGATCAATTCCATTGATCCAAGGTATGTTTTTAATTTGTGAGTTTGAGGTAATAACGACTGAGTCAAATAGATTAGGTGATCTTTGGATTTTACTCTTTTAAGGAAAGGAATGAAGTCCTTAGACCATGTGGCATATTTGAATTTCGATATTTGGATGGTCCTTCCTCGGTTTGTAGATTGCAATGGTTTCTGAACAGTAAGGTATTTTAACTATATTTTTTAATGCTAAGGGAATTTATCCTAAAGAGAAGTCTAACCTATGTCTTTGCAATCTTTTGTAATTAAGAGGTTGTGACTTAAACTTGATACCTACGTTTGGACCTATGATGATTTCCTAAACTAATGTTAACCTAACTTAAGGTATGGCCAACCTAAAGGGGATGTATGAGATGACATGGGGATTATGTGGTCGGTGGGATCGATTTCTAGGTATTAAATGATATCTAATTCATTCCTATCTCCTCCTACCACCAACTTTGGCATGGGCATTGGGAAAATTTGGGGAAATTTGAGTTGGCACCCCCACCGAGTTTTGTTGCATGAAAAATTTAAAATTAAACATTTCTAAATGTGGAGATGGCAGTGGCATGGAAAATGGAGAGAAATGAAAGTTCTTTTAATTTAATGTTTTCAAATTTGGAAAAACTTCCTAGGAAAATGCATGAGGGGTTTGACATGGTTTTTTTGTTCTTCTGGTTCATTTTCGAGCTCAAGATCTGCATGATGTTTTATAGTCTGTCTAATATCTAGTTAGAATCTTTCTTGGTTGTTTATTTTTGCATTACATTGAGATATTTTTGGACTCTATAAAATCTATAAAAGAAGATAGAGTATTGGAAGTTGGTTGACGTTGGATGGAAAAGAAGAGGCTATTGAGGTTCTGCTTGGAAATATTTTTCAATCGGTGAAGGAGAAGATCTATCAAGCATGATAGACTATACCCATTTAATTGTTTTTATTTTACTTAATTGACTTCATTAAAATAACTCTTCTCTTAGAAACAATCTAGATTTTTTTAGTTGATATGATCTCTCTGCTTGTGATTTTGTGATTGTTTTTGCATATGCTTATCGACCCTATTGAAATAATGATCTGGGTTTCATTTTTCTTGATTTGGTCTACTAGATTAAGCTTTAATCTTTCAGCATGAGCTTAAGATGAATTTAAAAATGTAAGAGATCTTGTTTGAACTATATGAAACCTTGTTTGGTCTTCTTGAGTTGAGTAGGAATCTTGGGTTGCATTAAAACTATGGAACTTGTCTTAACATAAATTTGTTTTCCTATATGTTATAAAACTGCAGGTAATAAACTATTTAATTATATATTAGCTTTGATTGAACCTTTCTTTATGCTTAAGGGGAAAGGATCTCTTCAATAATTTAGAATCTAGGTTTTATTATGTTGCTTTTAGTTACAGATCTCTGACTTGGGGATTTATGGGAATAATTGTTAGAATTTTGCTTGGAAAATAGTTTATCATTCCATGGACTTGTTGAGTCATTTGGTTGTGTGTTTAAGCATGTAAATGTATACTTCTTTTACTTCACTGGAAATATACAATCGTTTTCAAGTCCTGATTTCTTTTTCGAAGCCGTAATAAGTATATATTACTTTGTTTATCTTCTATTTCCATGGGGTCTAGTATAACCTCTGAATGTAGGCATCTGATGTTAAGAACAAAAAACTCTATGGGGTATTAATGATTTGTGTAATGAGTTTTGTTATCATCTTAAACTTCATGAAAGATCCTTGTCATCAAGAGGTTATTTTATGTTAACTTGATTTTGGTCCATGGACAATTAAACACGGTTTCAGTTCAGTTATCGACTACGAAAAGGGTAGCTCCATTGAAAAGTAATGCCTGCTCTTGGCTTAGTGGTATTTTTATTCATTCTTATTTTCTTTTCGAGCATCTAAGTTTTTGGAAGTCTGTTGTAGACTTATCATCTTCGTAATCTCCTTCTTTTCTTTTTGAATTAGGTTAAATGAATAACTTGTTGGCTTTGGATATTGAAGCTAAAAATGTCATATCATTTACTATTGTTGGGTAAAATATGAATGTTGTTCATTAGTATTTCTTCTTCGGGACTGTTTTCATTAAATTCAATCCATGTTTAATCATCTGTTCGGGATTTCGGTTAAGGGAAGTAGAGACTGGACTTGTCTGTTTATGCTCTTGTTTTTATCATGCTCTTTTTCTAATCAAGCTTAGAACTTTGAGTAAAATATCTCTCTCTCTACTTTGATTTTCCTTCTATTTCAAACTTGATGAGGGTGCTTTCTAGTTTGGTTTACTTCGTAGTACCTTCTCTAGAACTTGTTTGAAGAATTAATTCCAGTTGTGATAGGACAGTATTGCTGAAGCAAAGGTTAATTAGAAGGATTGTTGTGTTTGGTTGAAAATATTCTGAGTAAGTCGTTTTTTTAGTGGAAAATATTTGAATGGTTGAATGAGTCAAAGTTGATTGTTAAGCCCCTTCATTCTACTCTTTTTACTTCAACATTAGTATTGATGTATCTCTTTGGGGATTTTGTGTTTGGTTCCAATTGCATGCCAAAATGATCTTAGCCTATGTTGAGAACTGTTTAGTGCTAAACTTTAACTTAAATTGGTTCTAATTCTTAATTTGAGATATAGGATTCTTAAATTAGAAGCTCTTTCTAAGTTATGTTGTTTGGATCATCCTAAACTTATTCCTATATTTTTATTTGATCTTGGCATCTCAGATTCTAGGATGAATTCAAGTGAATAAAATGTTGAGATGGAAGTACTATTGCTCTATCTAATGCTGAAATATTCCTAAGAAATAGTTAGGATAGTTATCTTCTCATGTTAAATAGGATTAATTGAGAATTTAATCATGTAAATTAATATATGAAAATCAAATTGGGTTTGTGATGAAACAATATTTATCTAGATTACTATTTTAATTCTTTTTATGTAAGACAATAGGATGAAAGTTAAAGTTGTTTATATCGTGATCTATTCTTACTTATGTTATGGTTTATCACTTTTTATCTCCTGTCATTTATGAATAGTATCTCCTTTTCGTATATCTTTCTGTATTGCTTAATACTGTTTCATAACAATAGAGTTCTCTTTATGAAATAGTAAGCTAAAATAACATCGTTTTAATGTTTAGTGCTTATCATGCTCAGTTCAATGAACTGACCCGTGCTAGAAATCTTGTATATGGACATCGTAAGTGATGAAAGGATAAAATATCTTTAGGATGTTACTTTTTCTTATAAAAGAGAATGGATCTTTTATGATGAAATATGGATCATTATTGAAATGTATTTGTTGGAAAAGAAAGTTGTACTTGTAATTGATCTTGTTATTGTTGTTTGAGATTAGAAATGTATAAAGTGTTTGAAATTATAATGTATTAATCCCCTTGATGAATGAAAGATTTGTGGACTTGTTTGAACTTGATGTGTAATATTTTTGGGTATTTTGTGAATGGAAATGATAAGTATTTATCTAATTTTTCTATCAGTAATATACCCTCTTGGGTTGGATTAAATTGAATAGAGGTCAAGGGTACTAAATGTACCATCCTCTTTAATGAAATGAAACTTATTAAATTTGACATACGTGCATGGATATTCAACTAGATCACTATGGCTATATTAAAGAAAATGTTTGTGGGTGAATAAAAATATGATAATAACTTATAATATACCACGGGCTTATAAATGAACATTTACCCCGTATAAGAAAAAGGGAAGATAACTTCCATGCAATGAAATATAGACTTTCTTAAAGAACTTTTGGGAATGAATACAAATCTTATCCTTCGATAGTGGAAGGTGTGCTTCCTCTTGATTAGTTCCTTAATCTGAATAAGACTGATGAAAAAGAAAATAATTAGGATTAGACATTATTCTAATGAAGTCTAATATAAAAAAAACTAACTCAGAACTTAAGTAAGATAATCTGACTTTGGTAAGTAAATTAAGTAAACATCACTTGATATTTGCTAGATTTGTTTTAGAAAATTTAAATCTCAATGTTAATGGTATAAAAAAATTATGAAATGGTTAGGAGGCAGAAGTACCTACATACCAACTCCAATTTTAGTTTTTACTTATAACCCTAATGATTAATGAACCTAGTTGTTTAGTAGGGCTACTGCAATTAACCCTCAATAAGGAAAATTAATAACTCATTAACTTCTTTCTAAGGTATGTTCATCTAGATGAGGAGAACTAAGTCGAATGTTGGCACACACCAACTAGAGTACAATACCTGTGTGAAAACTTATGTCTTCATGAGGATACTATGTTGCAATTGACATGTTGCAACACCCTTCATAGTATAATCATCTAGATCTATATAAATTCTAACTTAATCACATTTCTACCCTAGGTAGAGTTAGGGGCATGACCTAGTGTCATGGTCAACTCACGATGACTTAGGATAACTAGACACATGTAATCAAATTAGGTTGATTGATTATGTCTATGTACCCTTAGTCACCATGAGCAATCCTCCACACTAGACTATGTTGCTAACCTTGGCTAGGGTTAAACCTTGAACAAGTGGACTGATAGGAATTAGTGAAGACCATTCTATATAATAGATGAAGTGGGGTGGAGGATGTTTTACATTTGACGAATATGCTGTCTAGGAATATAAACTTGAAAAATATGTTTAAAATATTTTGCAAAAGTATCGTAAGCTACTGGTTGCATTGTCCTATGTCACCTAGTTTAAGAAGCAGGATTTCAAATGGATATTGGTAACTGATATTCAGATAGGTATCTTAAATAAAACACATAATTCCCCAAGAAGGGTAAGGGAACCAAGTATACTTATAATAAAAATCATTAAGTTGACATGAAAGATTGATATGATATCTAGTCATTAAATGAGAGATCAGTGTTCCACCAAGTCATTTACAGTTGCATATGGTGTTCTGTTATGATATTGATTGGCTTTGGAATGTGTGTTATAAATTATGACTATTTAGAAGACAGAACATTATAGAAAAAAATTCTCTTGTTTCTAAATTCTTAAAAAGGGAATGTTACATCTTATTATCAGAGCTGAAGGTTACAACTCTTGGACCTATTGTTTCCATAATATGATAAAAATTATATTTTTTTATTTACAAAAAATGGTTAGAATGAGAGGAAATGCTACAAACAACCCACCACCTAATGGAGAAGTAGCTACTACCCAAAAACTCTATGATATCCGTTTTCCCGTTGGACACAAGAGATTTTATAATAGTACTTGAACAACAAGTAATGCGCAATGAGGAGGAGGAAGAATATGTTGGTAATAACAATCAGCCACCTCTTGTGGACAACACCAATATTGGTAATTTTGGTATTAATAACAGTAATGCATCCAAATACTAATGAAAATGCACCCAATCATCCTGAGAATAAAAAGGAAAGATTGGTAGCTAAACTCACTAATGATATAAAAAGGATAAGTCTACCGAATTTGATGGCACTACACTAGGAGATGGAGCTGAGAACTGGCTCAAAAAAAAGGAGAAGTACATTGCAATAAGGAAATTCTCGAAGGAAACAAAAGTAACATGGGGAGCTTATCAGCTTTCCCATGAGGCATCTTTTTGGTGGGATAACCGTAAGGATGAGTTAAACATTGAAGAAACACACATCACTTGGGATCAATTTAAAAATTATTTTTGGTAAAAATTTGTGCCACAAATTTA
This sequence comes from Taxus chinensis, assembly GCA_019776745.2. Classification (NCBI taxonomy): domain Eukaryota; kingdom Viridiplantae; phylum Streptophyta; class Pinopsida; order Cupressales; family Taxaceae; genus Taxus; species Taxus chinensis. Next base: position 590,589,682 of record CM034155.1, read on the forward strand.
CTATGATTAGAAAGTGATTGAATTTTAGAACTTAGCTCAGGAAAAGTTAACTGCAACATAGTACTGGGAAAGGTTTACTAAGCTCCTTAAGTATGTACCTCAGTATCAAACTAAGAAGAACATTTAGGATACGAAAATTCATTATGGAGTTAAATCCCATTATAGGTGGTGAAGTGGATGTTCATATCCCAACCACTATAGAAGGGGTTGTTGAAAACTCCATAAGGTAGGAGAAGAAATTGAAAGCAATCTCTGCCCATAAGGAAGAAATCAGAAAGAAAGTTACAAATTATTCTTCGACCCTTGCACCCAAAAAAGGGACCATGGAAAAATTTTGGTATGAAAAATAATTTTTTTAATGGTAATAACAATAAAAATGCAACAAATAAACCTGCTGTTATTATACGAAACAACTTTGTCAAGAACAATAATAACGGACAGAAGTCCTATGGAGGTCAGAATGATAACTTTAAGGCTGAAAATAAATTTGAGCCTAAGAAAGGACCTCTATGAGGCTGCTAAAATTGTGGCAAGGATCATTATGCAAATCAATGTCCTTTAAGGAAGGATGACCGCAATCAACAGCATAAGATACATGCTACGGTAGTTGAAAAACAAGTTGAAAAATAAGTTACGCCTATAGAAGTGCTAGGTAAGTTATTTTGTATACCTGTAACTATACTTTTTGATACTAGATCTACTAAATGCTTTATTTCTAACTAAATTATCCTCAAAATTTTAAAAAAAAGCTAGAAAAATGGATAAATCATGGACTGTACATTATGGAAATAATGTTGTCCACATAGTTAGTATGTGTCTTTTTGGAGAAGTCCTTGGCTTGCCTAGTTTTTCCACTGAAGTTGATCTTTATGTTGCTCCTTTGGGGTCTTATGATGTAATCATAGGTGTTAACTGGATAGCTGAACATAAGGTAAATGTTGATTTTTTTTAAAAACATATTAGTTGTTTGGATGACTTGCAAAAAAACAACAGACATTCAGGAGGTAAAATGTGAGATTTTAGTTAGGAAATTGTCAACTATGTAACTTAAAAAGGCTAAAAAAAAGGCTGCACCTTGTATGCAATAAAAATTTATGAAATGACTGATGAAAATAGTGACTTCTTGGAAAGATACCCGCTGTTATGTAATTTTAGTGATGTGTTTCCAGAAGAGTTACCCTATCTTCCACCCAAATGGGAGTTTGATTTCATGATTCAGATCAAGTTGGGAACCTAACCTATTTCTAAGGCACTGTATCGAATGACCACCATTAACGTGATAGAGCTTAAGGCACAGTTGCAAGAAATATTGACTAAAGGTTTGATAAGACCAAGCGTCTCTCCTTGGGGAGCACCAATAATTTTTGTGAAAAAGAAAGATGGAACACTTAGATTGTGCATTGATTATAGGATGTTAAACAAAGCAACAACCAAAAACAAATATCCACTTCCTAGAATTGATGATCTGTTTGATCAGATGCATGGTGCATTAGTGTATTCTAAGATAGATCTTCAATCTAGATATCATCAATTAAGAATCAAGGATGAATATATTTATAAAAAAACTTTTAAAAGAAGGTAAATACATTATGAATTCACGGTTTTACCATTTTGTTTAACGAATGCACCTACAAGCTTTATGAATTTAATGAATAATATTTTTCAAGAATACTTGGACAAAAATGTGCTTGTATTCTTTGACAATATTCTCATATATTCTAAAAGCATTAATGACCATCATGAGCATTTGAAGATAGTTCTAGAAATCTTAAGAAAGAGAAGTTTGTATGGTAATTTGTCCAAATTTTCTTTCTACGAGATGGAAGTGCACTATTTGGGATGTGCGTCATAAGTAAGGATGGAATAGCTGTATATCCCTCAAAAATTGTTGCAATAACTGAGTGGCATGCTCCTAAGAATGTACATGAAGTTAGAATCTTCATGGGTCTTGTTGGATACTATAGAAATTTTGTTAAATAATTTTCGAAGGTCGCTACACCAATAAACTCATTGTAGAAGAAAGATAAAAAATTAGTCTGGAATGAAAAATGTGACTCTACTTTTAAGACTCTAAAGGATTAGTTAAAATCTACAGCTATTTTTATTGTACCTGATCCTAATGGAGACTTTACTGTAATGACAGATGCTTCCGAGGAAGGTCTTGAAGGTATTTTGTGACACACTGCTTAGAATATCATTGTGTTAAACCTAAACATATGCATCCAGCTGGTTTACTGTATCCTCACATCATACCACAGTATAAATGGTAGGTTATTAGCATGGATTTTTTACAAGGGTTTCCTATGTCAAGAAATAAACATGACATTGTTTTAGTTGTGGTGCATAAACTAATAAAATTGGCACATTTTATTATTGGTAATCTTAAGGATGATTCGCTTGTTTTAGCAAAAATATTTGTGCACCAAATTTTCAGATTGGATGGAGTACTTGAATTGATCATATCAGATAGAGATCTAAGAATGAAATCTATATTTTGGTAAACACTTAATGCAACCTTAGGGACTAAACTGAATTTGAGTTCCACATACCATCCAGAAATGGATGGGAAGACTACAAGAGTTAACCAAGTTTTGGAAGATATGTTACAAATGTATATCATGGATCAGAAGTACAAATGGAAAGAGTACCTCCCATTAGTTGAATTTTGTAATAAAAACACGTATCATGCCTCTCTAAAAATGGCACCTTTCGAAGCATTATACGGAAGGAAATGTAGAACTAAAGTTAGTTGGGATAACATTGAGGACAAAGAGGTAATTGGACCTGAGATCCTTACTGAAATGGAACAACAAGTTAAAATGATTCGTGAACATTTTAAGGAAGCAACATATAGGAAAAAGAGTTATACAGACTTAAAAGGGTTGACAAGAAATTTGAGCTTGGTGAGAAGTTCTTTTTGCAGGTGAAACCAAAAACAAGTTCTATAACTTTTGGTAAGGCTACCAAGTTATCACCTCATTATGTGTGACCTTTTGAAATCATTGAAATAATAAACCCTGTAGCTTATCGTTTAACTTTACCTCCTACTTTATCACGAATGCATGATATTTTCCATATTTCTTTGCTTTAGAAATATGTTTTAGATTTATCACATGTGTTAATTCCTTGCAGGTCTAAGACCTGGGAATAATCATAGCTAAACCCATCCGAGTGTTGGAAGCTCACTAGTTGCACTTAAGGAATCGTGAAATAAATCAATGTAAGGTCCAGTGGGACTAGTTTAACGAAGAAAGTGCAACTTGGGAAAAATTTGAGGATATGAAAGTTGCTTTTCCACATTTGTTTGAATGGAATTGATTTTTTTGATTGATAAAAATTTAAGATTTTATTATTTGTATATCAATAAATCTGCCAGCTTTGGGAAGAAACTAAATTCTTTAATACTGAAACAACTATTTTAATGTTGAATAATTATGAAAATTTAAATTTCTCAAATCTGGTTATGTTATGAAATTATGAAGGAAAGAATTATATTCTTGATTGAATTTATTGTTGAAAAAGATAATCATCGGGATGATGATGCTTTTTAGGAGGGGGGTATGTAACACCTTCAAACATGGCTAGTACCTATGATGATTTCTAATTTGAAAGGTACAAATGTTGATAGGTGATTTTTCATTATGATAGTGTACTCTTATGACTTTGGAAATCATGTTTGTAGAAAAAAAATAATTCATTTGTGGAGAAGGTACATTCTGTCGTGCTTTTGCTTAATTTTAATGGAGTAATTCAACTCCTTTCTATAGAATTAATTCACTGCTTCAATTCAGAAATATGGGTTCTATTTTCATAATTCCTATTTGGAAACAACATTACCTTGGATCAATTCCATTGATCCAATGTATTCTTTTAATTTGTGACTTTGAGGTCATAATGACCGAGTTAGATAGATCAGGTGATCTTTGGATTCTTACTGTTCTAAGGAAAGGAATGAAGTCCTTAGACCCTATGGCATATTTGAATTTTGATATTTGGCTAGTCCTCTCTCGGTTTGTAGATTGCAATGGTTGCTGAATGGTAACCTATTTTTAACTATATGTTTCAATGCTAAGGGAATTTATCCTAAAGAAATGTCTAACCTATGTCTTTACAATCTTTTGTAATTAACAAGTTATGACTTAAACTTGAGACCTACCTCTGGACCTATGATGATTTTCTAAACTAATGTTAACCTAACTTAAGGTATGGCCAACCTATAGGGGATGTATGGAACAACATGGGGATTGGATGGGCGGCGACATCAGTTTCTAGGTATTAAATGAGATTTAATTCATTCTTATCTCCTCCTACTACAAAATTTTGCATGGGCATTGGGAAAATTTTGGGACAATTGAGTTGACACCTGCACCAAGTTTTGTTTCATGAAAAATTTAAAATTAAACACTGCTAAATGTGGAGATGGTGGTGGCGTGGAAAATGGAGGGAACTGGCAGAATTTTTCATTTAAGGCTTTTGAATTTGGAAAAACTACCTTGGAAAATGCGTGAGGGATTTTACATGGTTGTTTTGATCTTCCAGTTCATTTTTGAGCTCAAGCTTTGCATGATGTTTTTTAGTTCATCAAATCTCTAGTTCAACTCTTGTTTGGTTGTTTATTTTTTCATTACATTTAACTATTCTTGGACTCTGTAAAAGCTATAAAAGAGGATAGAGTATTGAAAGTTGGTCGACATTGCATGGAGAATAAGAGGCTATTGAAGTTCTGCTTGGAAATACTATATAATTGGTGAAGCGGAAACTCTATCAAGCATGATAGGCTCTACCCATTAAATTATTTTTATTTTACTTAATTGACTTCATTAAAATCACTCTTCTCTTTGAAACAATCTAGATTTTCTTAGTTGATATGATCTCTCTGCTTCTGATTTTGTGATTGTTTTTGCGTATGCTTATCGACCCTGTTGAAATAATGATTTGGGTTTCATTTTTCTTGATTTAGTCTGGTATATTATGCTTTAATATTTTATCAGGAGCTTGAGATGAAGATGAAAATGTAAGAGATCTTGTTTGAACTGTATACAACCTTGTTTGGTCGGCTTGAGTTGAGTACGGAGCTTGGGTTGCATTAAAATTGTGGAACTTGCCTTAACATAACTTTGTTTTCCTATATGTTGGAAAAATGCAGGTAATAAACTATTTTATTATATCTTGGCTTTGATTGAACCTTTCTTGATTCTTTAAGAGAAAGGATCTCTTCAATAATTTTGAATCCGGGTCTTTTTGTGTTGCTTTTAGTTGCAGACCTCTGAATTGGGGATTTAGGGGAATAATTGTTTGGAGTTTTCTTGGCAAATAGTTTATCACTCCATAGACTTGTTAAGTCATTTGGTTGTGTGTTTAAGCCTCTAAATGTATACTTTTTTTGCTTCGTTGGAAATGTACAGTCATTTTGATGACCGGATTTCTTTTTAGAAGCCGTAAGGAGTATATATTACTTTGTTTTTCTTTTATTTCCATGGGTTATGGTATAACCTCTGAATGTAGGCATCTGATGTTAAGAATGGAAACCTCTTTGGGGTATTAATTATTTTGTAATGAATATTGTTATCATCTTGAAATTCATGAAAGCTTCTTGTCATCAAGAGGTTATTTTATGTTAACCTACTTCTAGTCCATGGACTACCAAACACGGTTTCAGCTCGATTATGGACTAAGGCAAGTGTAGCTCCTTTGAAAATTAATCCCTGATCTTGGATTAGTGGTATTTTTATTCACTCTTATATTCTTTTTGAGCATATAATTTTTTGGAAGTCTGTTATAGACTTATCCTCCTGGTAATCCCCTTCTTTTGTTTCTAAACTAGGGGAAATGAATTAATTTTTGGCTACGGATATTGAAGCTACCAATATTGTATCCTTTATTGTTGTTGTGTAAACTATGAATGTTGTTCATCATTATTTCTTCTTCGGGACTGTTTTCATTCAATTCGATCCCTGTTTAATCATTAGTTTGGGATTTTGGTTAAGGGAAGTAGAGACTGGACTTGTCTGTTCTTATTTTTATCATGCTCTTTTTCTTATCATGCTTAGAACTTTGAGTAAAAAATATCCCTCTCTCCTTTGATTTTACTTCTATTTTAAACTTGATGAGGGTGCTTTGTAGTTTGTTCTTCTTCATAGTACCTTCTTTGGGATGTTTCTTAATAATTAACTCCAGTTGTGATAGGAAAGTATAGCTGAAGGAGAGGTTAATTAGAAGGATTGTTGTGTTTGGTTGAAAATATTCTGAGTAAGTCTTTTTGTTAGTGGAAAATATTTGAATGGTTGAATGAGTTAAAGTTTATTGTTAAGCCCCTTCATTCTACTCTTTTGACTTAAACATTAGTATTGATGTATCTCTTTGGGGATTGTGTGTTTGGTTCCAATTGCATGCCAAATTGATCTTATCCTTTATTAAGAACTGTTTAGTGTTGAACTTTAACTTAAATTGGTTCTAATTCTAAATTTGAGTTATAGGATTCTTAAATTAGAAAATATTCCCAAGTCATGTTGTTTGGATCATCCTAAACTCATTCCTGTATTTTGATTTGATCTTGGCATCTCAGATTCTAGGATGAATTCAGGTGAATAAAATGTTGAGATGGAAGTGCTATTTCTCTATCTAATGCTGACCTATTCCTAAGAAATAGTTTGGATAGTTATCTTCTCATGTAAAATAGGATTAATTGAGAAGTTAATCATTGAAAGTAATATATGAAAATCTAATTGGTATTGTGATGAAATAATATTTATCTGGATTACTATTTTAATTCTTGTTATGTCAGGAAATTGTATGAAAGTTGAAGTTGTTTATATTGTGATCTATTCTTACTTATGTTATGGTTTATCTCTCTCTCTCTCTCTCATTTGTGTTCATAGTATCTTGTTTTGGTATGTCTTTTTGTATTTCTTAAGATTGTTTCATAACAAAAAAAATTCTTTATGAAACAATTAGCTAAAAGCACATCATTTTAATGTTTAGTTCTTATCATGCTTAGTTCAATGAATCAACTTGTGCTAGAAATTTTTCTTATGGACTTCGTAAGTGATGAAAGGAGAAAAGATCTTTAGGATGTTACTTTTTCTTATCAAAGAGAATAGATATTTTATGATGAAATATGGATCATTATTGAAATTTATTTGTTGGAAAAGAAAATTGTACTTGTAATTGATCTTGTTATTGTTGTTTGACATTAGAAATGTCTCAAGTGTTTGGACTTATAATGTATGAATCCACTTGATGAATGAAATATTTGTGGACTTGTTTGATATTGATGTGTAATATTTTGGGGTATTATGTGAATGGAAATGATAAGTATTTCTCTATTTTTGCTATCATTAATGTACCCTCTTGGGTTGGATTAAATTGAATAGAGGTCAAGGGTACTAAATGTACCATCTATGCAACTTATTAAAGTTGACATTTGTGCATGGATATTCAACTAGATCACTATGGATATATTAAAAAAAAATGTTTTTGGGTGAATAAAACTATGATAGTAACTTATAATATACCACTGGGTTATAAATGAACATTTACCCCTTATAAGAAAAAGGGAAGACAACTTCCATGGAATGAAACATAGACTTGCTTAAATACCTTTTGGGAATGAATACAAATGTTATCCTTTGATAGTGGACAGTGTTCTTCCTCTTGATTAGTTCCTTAATTGTTGGGGTTAAAACATATAACAATGTTGCACATATCTATAATCAGAGCATTCATACAAGTAATACATGCAGAAATAACCAGAAGATAAAATAAACAAGAGAAATATTACACCAGATTTAATGTGGGTCACTCGGTATGGGCTACATCCACAAAGAAATGGCCATTATTATTATTCAGTACTTGACAGAGGAAATTCAATGAATTTCTACTATCTTCCAATACCTCACAGGATGTTCAATGCTTTTCCCTCACTCAACTACTCTTTCTTTCTCTCCAAGAAGAATTACATGCAAAACAATTTCTATTTATATTCTCTTCTTCTTACCTACCCTCATATAATGCATACATGCATATATATCTATTTTTGGTAACTTAAATTTACTTTTATAATCAGTAAATCATCTTTAAAATAATTAATTTATTCTAATTTTTGTTAAAAAAATAACTACGTCGCACAGGTAACCTTCGCTGGTTCCTGCTTAACCAGCACCAGTCACTCCCTAACCTGGACTGACCAACACTTGTTACACCTTGAATGACACATGTTGCTTTCAGAACCAGTAACATGTAAAAGAAAGTTTCTTATGAAGCAATTAAGATCCACTCTCAACAATTTCCCACTTGGAGATCAATGTCTGCACTGTACTGTGCATCACCATCCTTGGTTCCTTTTCCTTGGCTCATTTTTTCCTCTTCAAGTCTTAAAATTGAAGACCAAAATAAGTGGATTGAAGCTACAACTTATCCCATACTAATGGCTTCATTAGCATATCCATAGGATTTTCTCTAAATTTACTTTCCCTCCTCTAACACCTGCCGTATGAAGTGATACCTCAACTGAATATGTTTTGTTCTTGAATGAAATTTTGATTTCTTTTCCAGATGAATCACGCTCTAACTATCATTGTATAATCTATAATCCTCTTGCTCCTTACCCAACTCTTCCATGAACCTTCTCATCCATATCATATCCTTGCTAGCTTCTGTAGCTGCAACATACTCTACCTTTGTAGTAGAAAAATCCACAACCTTTTACAATCTCGAAATCTAGATAAATGTCATTCCACCTACTATGAAAATATATCTAGTGGTGCTCCTCCTGCCATCAAAATATCTAGCTATATCTGAATCAATATAGCCATGTAAAGAAGTATTTAACCCTCCATAGCATAACTCCATGCTGGATGTCCCTCTCAAATACCCGAGAATCCATTTGAATTCTTTCCAATGTTATTTACCTGGATTAGCCATAAACCTTCTCACAACTCCCACTGTATGTGCAATGTCTACTCTAGTACAAACTATGGCATAGACAAGACTTCCTACTGTTGAAGCATAGGGAACATGTTTTATCTAGTCAACCTCCTCTTATGATGAGGGATACTGATCTTTTCTCAATTTTAAGTCTTCAGTCATAGGTGTACCAATAGGTTTTGATATTTTCATATTAAACCTTTCCAACACCTTATTGATATAAGCCTTCTTAGACAAATACAACTTCTTATTTTTCCTATCTCGTTGAATTTTCATGCCAAGGATTTTCTTTTCAGCTCCCAAATCCTTCATTACAAATGTGTGAGCTAACTTTTCTTTAAGTTTACCAATGTCCTGCATAATAGATCATGTAATCAACATATCATCCACATACAGTAACAAAATAACATAGCTCCCATTTTCAATCTTTTTAAAATAAACACAATGGTTAGATTCACATCTTATATAACCATGCTCATGCATAAAATTTTCAAATCTCAAATACCACTGCCTTAGAGCTTGCTTGAGCCCATATAGGTTCTTTTTCATTTTGCACACAAGTTTCTACTTACCCTTGACTTCATAACCAAATGGATACTGCATATAAATCTCTTCATCCAAATAACCATGAAGGAAAGCCATCTTCACATCTAGTTTCTCTAAATGTAAATATTCTACTACAACTTAGCTCAATACGGTATGAATAGAATTCATATTAACAATATTAGAAAATATTTCACCAAAGTCAATACCTGCTTTCTGTGTAAATCCCTTTACTGCAAGCCTTGCCTTGTATCTTTTCTATCCACCCTCTTCTTCCTTGATCCTGTAAACCCATATTTTTTGCAATGTTATCTTACTTGCTAGCAACTTAACCAAATCCCAAGTCAGGTTCAATTCCAAAGAGTCCATCTCCTCATCCATGCAATGCTCCCACTGGATGAGGGTTTTATCTGCATTACTTCTTCAAATCTCTTCGGTTCACCATTATCAGTTAATAATCAATAAAATAGAGAAGGCGTAAATCTTTTTAGAGCTTTACTTACCCTTTGTGACCTTCTCATAGGAGTTTGAGGTACCAGAGGCTCAATCTAGACCTCCTAGACATTTGTATCAAAATTTGACAGTGACCGACGCTGGTCACCTATAATCGACATTAGTTCGGTTAACTAATGGCATTTTATCTCTTTTGTAACCAATACTGGTTCTACTGACCGATGTCGGTCAGGGGTAAACTGACACCAGTTACTGTGTAACCCTATAGGTAATACTTTTAAATTCGAGAGTTCATTTTCATTCACAAAATTCTCAACCAGTTCATCTTTGGGTACCAAAATGTGATCCCTGTACATTCTCTTTTCATTCCATTCAACATCACAACTCCTAATAATTTTAGAATTCTTTAAATCCCAAAAATGGAAACCAAAATCACCATATCCATAATCAATGAAAGTTCTTCTCTTAGATTTTGCATCCAATTTTTTCCTATTTTCCTTATCAACATACACAAAAGCTTCTAAACAAAAAAATTTAAGAAAAGAAATATGTACCTCTTTTCTTGTCTAAGATTCCTCTGGTATTCCTCCATCTAGTGAACTTGAAGGCCCATGGTTAATCAAATAAACCATTGTATCAACTGCTTCTGCCCAAAAGTGCAAGGGCAGTCTAGAATGTATCATCATACTTCTAGCATGTTTCACGATTGTCCTATTCATTCTTTCTGTAACACCATTCTCCTATGGTGTTTTTGGAACCGTTCTTTCTCTACGTATCCCATTCAATGAACAATAATCATTTAATGCCTTGCTACAGTATTCACCACCATTGTAAGATCTAAGGCACTTTAACTTAGAATTTGATTCATTTTCAACAAGGGATTTTCATCTTTTTAAAGTCTCAAAAACATCATATTTACGTTTAATAAAATAAACCCATACCTTTCTTGTAGCATCATCAATTAAAGTAACACAATACTAAGATCCTCCATAAGAAGCTACCTAAGCTGGTCCCCACACATCTGAGTGTACAAGCTCCAATTTTTGCTCCTTCTTAGTTGCCCGAACTTTGAGAAATCTCACTCTCTTTTTCTTTCCAAAGATACAATGCTCATAGAAATCAAGATCTAAATCTTTCAAATATGATAACTTACCCTTAGCCTTTAAGATCTGCATTCCTTTTTGACTCATATGACCCAACCGATTATGCCACATGCATGCATCTTAATCTGAAGTAAATAATGTAGAAAAAGAATAAGTAATATAGGTAGATTAATATAATATTCCTACCTTATTACCTCTTTCCACAACAAAGTCACCCTTGGCAACTTTCCAAGAATCTCCTGTAAAAGTAACCATGCAACCAGATTCACCTAGTTTCCTACAAAAATAAGATTCCTCTTGAGGCTTGGCACATGCCTCACATCTTTCAATACCCATGTATTTCCATTCTAAAATTTTATATGAACTTCCCCTTTACCAATAATACTGCAAGGTTCATCATCACCCAAATAAACATGCCCAAAATTGCCATGGACATAATTTATGAAATAATCCTTATTAGGGATTGCATGGAAAGAAGCTCCTGAATATAAAACCCATGATTCAATTCTATTATCTAAAGAAAGAATAAGAGTATCTTACATTACCTCTGATGTAAAAATATTTTCTTCTTTACCTTTGTCTAGTTGTTGGTTCTCTTTATCCTTTGACTATCAATATTTCTTTACATGTCCTTTCTTTCCACTTTTCCAGCAAGTAATTCCCTTTCTTCTTGATTTAGATCTACTGTCCCTTGAATTTGATTTCCCATTACTCATACTCTTAGATCTTTCCTTTTTCCTACCCTTGCTTTATATATTCAAAGCATTTCTAGATGATGATTCCTCTATACTCTTCCTACGAATTTCCTCATTCAAGATTATATACTAACCACATCATCAAACTTTAAAATATTACTAGTATATGTTGTATTACTAATAAAAGAATAGAATAATAAAATTTCTTTTACTTCATTATCAAATGGTATAGCAACCAATTTTAACTGATTTACAATAGATCAGAAATAATTTAAATGACTAGATGCAGATCCACCTTTATGCATCTTAGAACTAAATAGTTTCTTCATCAAATAAAATTTATTTGAAGCACTAGGTTTTTCATATAAATTATCAAGATATTTCATTAACTCTACCATAGAATCTTCTTCTATAATATTGGAAGCCACAGATGCTATCAAGCTCAATCTTATAGATCCCAAAGCCTTTCTGTCAAGAATCTTCCATTCTTCATCATTCATCTTTGTAGGTCTAGAATTCTCAACCAATGGTAAATATAAATCTCTTTAATATAGATAATCCTCAATCTACATCTTCCATAATTGATAATTACGACCATCAAATTTCTCTACCTTTTATTTGCTTTCTTCTGTCATTGTTGTAGCTCCCACTCAATCAGAAAACCCTCTATGAGTAAATATGTCAACACACAAAATCCTAAATCAAATCTCTGATACCAGTTGTTGGGGTTAAACCATATAACAGTGTTATTAAAATCTATAATCAGAGAAATCATACAAGTAATAAATACAAAAATAACCAGAAGATAAAATAAATAAGAGAAAGATTGCACCAGATTTAATGTGGTTCACCCAGTATGAGCTACGTCCACCAAGAAACGGCCAATATTATTATTCAGTGCTTTACATAGGAAATAAAATGAGATCTATTGTCTTCCAAAACCTCACAGGATGTTCAATGCCTTTCCCTCACTCAGTTACTCTTTCTTTCTCTCCAAGAAGACTTACATGAAAAACAATTGCTATTTCTATTCTCTTCTTCTTACTTGCCCTCAAACAATGCATACATGCATATGTATCTATTTTGGGTAACTTAACTTTGCTTTTACAATGAATAAATCATCTTCAAAATAATTGATTTATTCTAATTTTCATCAAAACAAACAAAAACTGCGTTGCATAGGTAGCCGTCACCGGTTTCTTCCTAACCGACGCCAGTTACTGCCTGATTTGGACTGACCGACACTGGTTACTGTCATAACTAGTAACATGTAAAAGAAATTTTATTGTGAAGCAATTAAGCTTCATTCTCAACATTAATCTGAATAGGACTGATGAAAAGGAAAAAAATTAGGATTATACCTCATTCCAATGAAGTCTAATATAAAAAGAACTGGTTCAGAACTCACGTAAGCTAAGACTTGGGTAAGTAAATTAAGTAAACATCACTTAATATTTACTAGATCTTTTTTAGAAAATATAAATCTCAATGTTAATGGTATAAAAAAAAACTTATGAAATGGTTAGGAGGAAGATGTACCTGCATACAAACTCCAATTTCATTTTTTATTTGTAACCCTAATGGTTAATGAACCTAGTTGTTCAGTAGGCTACTGCAATTAACCCTTAATAAGCAAAATTAATAACTTGTTAACTTATTTCTAAGGTGTGTTCATCCAGATGAGGATAACTCAGTCAGATGTTGGCCCACACCAACTACAGTATAGTACCTAAGTGAAGACTTGGATCTTCATGAGGATATTGTCTTGTAGTTGACATGTTGCAACACCCTTTAGAGTTTAATCATCTAGATCTACATAAATTCTAACTTGATCATAGTTATGCCTTAGGTACAGTTAGGGACATGATCTAGCGCTTGGGTCAACTCACGATGACTTAGGATAACTAGCCACATGCAATTTACTTAGATCGATTGAGTATTTCTATGTACCCTTAGTCACTACGAGCAGTCCTCCACAATAGACTATTTTTCTAACCTTGGCTAGGGTTAAACCTTGAACAAGTGGACTAACAGGATTCAATGAAGACCATTCTAGATAAAAAATGAAGTGGGGTGGAGGACATATTCCAGTTGATGAGTATGTCGTCTAGGAATATAAACATGAACAATGTGTTTAAAATATTTGGCCAAAGTATTCCAAGCTACTGGTTGCGTTTTCCTTTATCACCTAGTTTAAGAAGTGGGATTTCAAAAGGATATTGGTAACAGATATTCAGATAGGCATGTTAAATAGAAACTTAATTCCTCGAAAATGGTAAGGGAACCAAGTATAATTGGTATACAAATCATTAAGTTAACATGAGAGAACGGTATGATACCGAGTCATGAAATGAGAGATCGGTGTTCAACCGAGTCATTTACAACTACATATGGTTTTCTGTTATGAGATTGATTGGCTTTATAATGTGTGTTCTAAATTATGATTATTTAGAACAGAGAACATTATACAAATTTTTTTCCCTTGTTTCTAAAGTTTTAAAATGGGAATGTTATAGCTATAGGTTAAAATTTGTTGACTATTTACTATGCTAGATTCATTTAATGAGCCATATAATGAATTAAAATCATATACAGGAAATGAGATGTTTGGAGTCTTACACACAAGCCATTACAATGACCTTGCATTATAGATGCCCCATCTACTTGAACACATACCCATTTTTTTTGTAATTCTAGAATAATCCATGCCATCGATCTCCTTCAAACTTCTTAATACTTATCACCAATTCACATAGGCTTTCAACATTGAGTTTCTCTCTTATCTTGTGAATAGAAAGTAAGTGAGGTCGTCTCACATGACTCTTATCAATATAAACATGCATACATACCTAAGAAATATTATGAACTATTGTAACATCATCAATAGAAAAATAAATGTATCATGCAGACTTATGTTTCTCTTTCAAGTCTTCTTTCTCAACCATAACTATGCATTTTTCCCAATCACAACCAATACATTTAAACTAGTGAGAATGAGGAAAGTGTGGGAGATGGGAAAAAGATAAAATATTGTTTCATTCAAAAAACTATGTTATACAACGACCTCCATTCAGAATGTGAAAAATAATAACTATCTGAATTGCTTTACGTAAAAGACTATTTTGAATGACCTTATTAAATTGAGGTATAATTATCTCTCTATTCTATGCAACTATTCTTTTAGTTCTCTTGTGCTCCTCATAGTTTTTTTCATACCTAATATGTAAAAAATCATCTATAGTTTCCATATGGAAACATTCTTCATAACTCCATATACAATTTTATTTTCATATATCTTTCCTACATGCTACTCAATAATATCCAATTTAAGTTACGTTTCCTTTTCCGTGCCTAATTTCCAGCTATAAATTGTACATTTGCATTCTTTGGGAGGTGTATACACTAAATCATGCACTTTGGGTATATTTCTAGTCCCGATCACATAGCACTATTAATATGATTCCTAAACAAGAAAATTACTAATTAATCATTATCTTTGGCCTCTTTGCTTTCTTTGTGTTTTAATTATTGGTATTACACACCTTATTGCCTAGTTTGACCTTCACAAATTTAGTTTTTTTTACTCTAGACACTAGCGCCCAACCAGGACACTAACACCTAGGTGCCTCCATCCCCTCTGGGAACCCAACCTCTTTTGTATCTTGCTGACATCTTTTGGGTCCTTTTTAGCTGTTGGGAATCTTTACTTATTACTAGTCAACCTTTTAGTGGTTAATTATGAAATTAAAAAAAGGTAATCACATAAATACAAAGATATGTGATCATAATAAAGGACCAAGCACTAAGAATATACTATCTCCACATAAGGTTGCATTGAAAGGCATTTAATAGAGCATTTGAACATCCATATAACATCCACACAAGGGTAAGGGACTGTATTTTTTTGCGTACACTTCATAGGAGGGGAATTTTATTATTTCGTGCACACATCTATCTACATTTTCTACATCTAGCTATTACTTGTTGTTAAGTGCGACCCACACAAGAGCCACCTAGGGCACGATTCTACACACACATAGAACAACATGGAGTTTGAAATGTACAGTAATGCCTAGATTGTAAGTTCACTCAGTCAGGTGACCCTTGGGTTAGTTCAAATACCCATTTGCATCTTCTTCTTTTTACAATTTGATGTGTTTTGGTGTTTTTCAGGTGCTTATTTCTTATTGCAAGTTTTAGGAAAATAAAAATGAAGTGCAAAAACACACAGGCGATCATAAAAAAAACCATTGAACATTTCGCGACCCTACGAAATTGAGGTTTTTAGCTTCTGAGTAATCACAGGTGCTGAGAATAGGTATTTGACACCCAAGGAATCCCTGACCCTACATAGGCACCCTAATACTGGCATGTCTGACACTTTTGTATTTTTTTGGGTTCTGTTGTGATACTCTGATTTCCTGTTTCATTAGATTTCCATCTCAACACAACTTTGGTATCACTGTGAATTAGATAAGCATATTATCTCCTCATCTACAACTAGGGTATTGAATTTAAATTTATTATTTTCTTAGGTAAAATGTATACTTAATTATTTATATCATTGCGCTAGTACATATTTATATTTAACATTTATTTAATTTAATATTTTCTTAATAATTTGATTGACCCGACTCATTTCTAACAATCTTAGGGTCCTCATACTTTTATTGCTTTTATTTTCCTAGGATATTCTCATCATGGATATTTCTATTCATGACTTTTTTATCGCCAATTTTGAGTGTCACGCTAAAATCATTAATCTTTTAGCTACTACTCGTATCCCTTCCACTACTCATCCATGTGTTGGTTATCAAACATTCGTTAATGCATTTTCTCAACATATTACTTTTGCATCTATTATAGCTAAAAATCTCGTTGTATATGACAATGATCCTCCTCTATATATACGATTCTACGTTAATAAATTAGAAATCAAACACACTTTATTTGATATTAGATCTAAGTTCAATATTTTTCCTTTATCTTTCATTTAATCTCTAGGCCTTCTAGTATCTATTCTTAACCCAACATATATTTCTGTTTGAGAATACGATTCTACCACATGACCATACTCAGGCACTATCCTTTGCTGCTCAAATTTGGGCCAAAGACTATTCCAGTTCCACTTTTTTTGTTGGTATCCCACTTCAATATAATCACTTACTTGGTCGAACATGGCTTCATCATATGCAAACAGTCTCTTCTACAGTTCATCGATGTGTTAGAATCTTACATGAGGGCTTTGAATACGAGGTTCCCACTAATCACACAACATTCCAACTTTGAAATATAGATCCAAACACAAAATTACTTGTTCTAATTTTTTTGCTATTCATCTTGTTATCGATCTGTGACCCATGTACTATTCAAACAACTTACCTCCACTTGAAGGAACTATTTGCACCTTAGACATTGTTCCATATGATTAAGGATCTGCCCTCCTACTACTGTTATGGTACTTTATCGGGGTCTTCCTATGAATTATATCTCATACAACCTTTCTTGTGTATTCTTGAGCAACCTACATCTACGATACCTCCTTTCATATGCACTCTTTTAATACACAATGCTTTTTGGTCACACTGTTAGGTAATAAGAGATAAAATATGTAGAATAATCCCTTACAGAATCGCAAGAGTAAAAACTAATATGCAGAAAATATTACAGATCTCAAATAAAAGTACAGAATAAATAACATAACACATAAAGACATTATTTAACATGGTTCACCTAATGTGGGCTACGTCCACCAAGAATCACTTGCTCAGATTTTATTACAAGCCTCCAATCTCTCAATACAATACCCAGATCCGTTTAGATCTATACTCAACAAACTCTACAGAATTCACACCCAAATTCAAAGCACATCTGTAATGCATTTTCTTGTATATGTATCATATGCATAAGACCAGATAAATAGACAATTTCTTAAGCAGTTTGATACAAAACCGTGGGTGTCAAAACCATGGGCAAAAACCATGGGTATCAAAATGATGGGTACTGAAAAACCATGGGCCCAAAAACAGCCCATAACGGTTACCCATTACCCATGGGTTAATAAACCACCCATGAAAATTTGCTTCGGGGGCTTCGCCCCACGAACCCCCCTAACCCACTCATTGGCGAGTGAGACTGCCCTAAAAATACCCGAGTGTAACACATACAAGGTGTACCACACTCTAACTTGAAAAATAGGCTCTACAAACATAACAATCTCCCACTTGGAGACTGATTTCCACTGAGCAAGATTCTCAACCCTTCACTTTAATCCGTGAAGGCCAACCAAAGCTGAACATAGCTTTAGTTTATCCCTTGTGACCACCTTGGTCATCATTTCTGTAGGATTCTGACTGGTATGAATCTTCTCCAACTTCAAATTATCTTCCTCCAAAGTTATCCTGATGAAGTGATATCTCAACTGTATATGCTTCTTCCTGGAGTGGAAAGCAGAGTTCTTAGCTAGGTGTATAGCACTCTGACTATCACTATGTAGCTTACATTCCTCCTGCTTATGCCCTAACTCCTAAAGAAATTGTTGTAACCAAATCATCTCTTTACTTGCCTCTATGGCAGTAGCATACTCAGCCTCTATGGTTGAAAAAGCCACCAGCTTCTGTAGTCGTGAAATCCAGCTTACTGTTGTCCCACCTACATTGTAAATATAACCTGTCATGCTCCTCCTACTATCTACATCTCAAGCCATGTCTGAATCTACATAACCACGTAAAGTGGTGTCTGATCCAGTGTAACATAAAATTGTCCCCATGGTCCCTCTCAAATACCGAAGGATCGTCTTTACTACTTGCCAATGCTCTTTACATGGATCACTCATAAATCTACTCACATATCCTACTGCGTGGGCAATATCAAGCCTAGTGCATACCATAGCATACATCAAATTGCCAACTGCTGATGAGTAAGGTACCTTGGACATAGTGTTTCTTTCCTGCTCTGTCTTAGGACACTGCTCCTTTGATAACTTAAAATGGCCTACCAAAGGAGTCCCAACTGGTTTAGCATCCTGCATGTTAAACCTATCCAATACCGGGTCAAAGCATATAACTGTGTCCCACTTTTTGTAGTTTTTGTACTTTCAACAAACTATGTCTAACAACCAAAACATGACCAAACACATATAAAATGACCAAACATGCATTTTTAAGAGGCTATAAATACCAAGGTGCAGGGCATCTAGAATTTACCTGATTTTTAAAATTTTTATAGTATTTTTTAACTATTTATTTACTAGTCAGATTTTAAAATATTTATGGCCACAAAGTGGGACACACTTATATGCTTTGACCCTAGTACCTTCTTAATGTACTCTTCCTTAGATAAAGTCAGCTTCCGTTCCTTCCTATCATGAGTTATCCTCATACTAAGGATTTTTCTGGAAGCCCCCAAATCCTTCATATCAAAAGATTCACTTAGTTGTTTCTTGAGTACTTTTATTTCCTGCATGTTTTTACCTGCAACCAGCATGTCATCAACATACAAAAACAGGATAATATAAATTCCATCCTCAAATTTATTTTTGTACAAACAATGGTCAGAAAGACATATGATATAACCTTGCTCCATCATGAAGCTATCAAACTTCTTATACCATTGACGTGGAGCTTATTTCAGGCCATACAAGCTCTTCCTCAGTTTGTACACCATCTCCTATTTACTTTTGACTTCATATCCTTCTAGTTACAGCATATACAGCTGCTCCAAATCACCATGGAGAAATGTAGTCTTTACATCTAACTATTCGAAGCGCAAGTCTTCTGTTGCCACTATTCCAAGAACAGTTCTAATAGAAGTCATTTTTACTACAAGAGAAAAGATCTCATAAAAATCTATTCCTTGTTTCTGTGCAAACCTCTTAACCACCAACCAGGCCTTATATATTTTCTTTCCTCCTTTTTCTTTAACCCTATACACTTTTTTGTTCTGTAATGCTCTTTCTCCTTCTGGTAGCTTCACCAAATCCCAAGTTTAGTTCTCCATGAGAGACTTATGCTCCTCATCCATGGCTTGCTCCCACTTCTTACTGGCATCTACCTACATTGCTTCATCAAAGCTCTCTGTCTCTCTACTATCAGTGAGTAATAAATAATAAAGAGAAGGAGAAAAATATTCAGGTTATTTTCTTACCTTAGAAGACCTCCTCACAGAAGGAGTTTGGGGTTCCTATTGAGTAGGTTCCTGAACTGATTCATGGGTCACTGTCCCATCTGGAAGATCTTCTACTACTACATATTCTTTGTGGGATTCTTCCCTATTTTCCTGCAACTGTTTCTTATACATGAATTTCTCATTAAAGACCACATCCCTAGACCGAATTATTTTCTTGTCCTTAATACTCCAACATTTAAATCCAAATTCATCACCACCATAACCAATAAAAGTGCATTTATTTGATTTAGCCTCTAGCTTGGTCCTATCATCCTTGTCAATATGAACAAACACCTCACATCCAAAGACTCTAATAAATGAGTAATCGAATTTCTTACTGTACCAAGCCTCTTTAGGTATGCCTCCATCCAAGGCACTTGAGGCTCCTCTATTTATTAAGTACACATTTGCGCTCACCACTTCTACCAAAATATAAAGAGGCAGTCCTGCATGTATCCTCATGCTCCTAGCACATTCCATTATTGTTCTGTTCATCCTTTCTAACACCCCATTCTGTTGCGGGGTTCCTAGAACCGTCGTTTACCTGTGGATTCCATTCTTAGAACAATAATCATCAATATCATTACTGCAATTCTCCCCTCCATTATCTGACCTGAGACATTTTAACTTAAGACCTGTATCACTCTCTACCAAGGCTTTCCATTTAACAAAAGTATCAAATACATCATATTTGTTTCTAATACAATAAACCCAAACTTTTCTTGTTGCATCATCAATAAAAGTAACATAATAATTTAAACCCCCAAGAGATGATACCTAACCTGGCCCCCACACATAAGAATGTACCTACTCTAACTTACTCTCTTTCTTCGTAGGTCCAACCTTAAGAAACCTTACTCACTTCTGTTTCCCATATATGCAATTATCAAAAAAATCCAAACTTATTTCTGTATATCCAGGAAAATTCTTCTTTGTGATTTCCATGCCCGTATGGCTCATATGACTAAGCCTATAGTGCCATAATGTTGTATCTGAATCTGAAGCCACAAGATTACAATCATGAGTACTATCAGTGGATAAATACAAGTTTTCAACATTCTTACCTCTTACCACCATAAAGAGCACCCTTGGTAACCTTCCAAGAGTCAGCTGTAAGTATCATAGTACAACCATCACTTCCCAATTACCCCACCAATATCAAATTTCTCCTTAATGTAGGCACATGTTTGACATCCTTCAATAGTCTTGTATTCCCATTCTGCATCTTAACCTGAAAAGAACCTTTTCCAACTATACTACAAGGCTCATCATCACCAATAAAAACATGCCCAAAATCCCCTTGAACATAATCAACAAAATAATGCCTATGTGGAGTAGCATGAAAAGAAGACCCTGAATTTAAAACCCAAGATTCAGTAATATTATGCAAAGAAAGAATCAAAGCATCCTAACATACATTACCCGATGCCACATTTGCCTCCTTGTTGTATTCCTATTGTTTCTTCTTGTCCCGAAGCTCTCAATAGTCCTTCTTTGCATGCCCATACTTTCCACAGTTCCAACATATAATCTTGCTCATAGATTTTTACCTTTCCCGATCTTTCAATTTTCTACGGTTTCCTCTATTCTTCTGTCTCCCTCTAGTTTCCATTGTCAAAGCATTCCCTAAAGTAGAAGATTCCCTAGAGATTTTTCTTCACATTTCCTCACTTAGAATCACCCCTACAACATCCTCAAACTTAAACTTCGAGTTAGCTAGAATCGAGTTGCTTACTGCCATTACTAAGCTATTCCAACTTTCAGGTAAAGAGCACAGAATTAATAAAGCCCTAACTTATTCATAAAATTCTATTGTAACCAAAGCTAGCATATTCACAACCGTATTGAAATCATTTAAATGATTTTCTACTAAACTATTCTCAGACATCTTCATATTAAACAAATTTTTCATTAAAAATATCTTACTAGAGGCAAAGGGTTTTTCATACAACTTCCCTAATGCATCCATCAGTTCTTATGTAGTCTTTTCCTTTGAAACATTAAATAATACTGAAGATGCAAGACACATCCAGATCATTCTAGGTGCGTTCCGATCCAACAAATCCCATTCTGCATCTGTTATACTCGAGGGTATTGTTCACCTTCTCAGACAATAGAGTATAAAGATCCTTCTGATAAAGGTAATCTTCCATCTACATCTTCCAAAGACTGAAATTCTACTCGTTGAATTTATCAACCCTAGATCTTCCATCATCTGCCATAGCTCCCACTCAAGATAAAACTTTCCCTATGATTCAACACTTCAACAAACCAAAACAAGGCTCTGATACCAATTGTTAGGTAATAAGAGATAAAATATGTGGAATAATCCCTTACAGAGTCGCAACAATAGAAACTAATATGCAGAAAATATTAAAGATCTCAAATAAAAGTGCAGAATAAATAACACAACATAGAAAGACAATATTTAACATGGTTCACCCAATGTGGGCTACGTCCACAAAGAATCACTTGCTCAGGTTTTATTACAAGCCTCCACTCTCTTAATACAATACCCAAATCCATTTGGAGCTATGCTCAACAAACTCTACAGAATTCACCACCCAAATTCAAACAACATCTATAATGCATTTGCTTGTTTATGTATCATATGCATAAGACCATATAAATAGACAATTTCTTAAGCAGTTTGATACAAAACTGTGGGTATCAAAAACCATGGGCAAAAACTGTGGGTATCAAAACAATGGGTACTGAAAAACCATGGGCCCAAAAATATCCCATAATGGTTACCCATTACCCATGGGTTAATAAACCACCCATGAAAATTTGCTTCGGGGACTTTGCCCCTAAACCCCCCTAACCTGCTCACCGGTGAGCAAGACCACCATAAAAATACCCGAGTGTAACACATAGAAGGGTGTACCACACTCTAACATGAAAAATGGGCTCCACAAACATAACAAACACATTCCATTAGATACCACTTGGTATGACATTATTTGTGCACTTGATGGATTATCTCAGCTTGGGTTCAAACTCAATGATATCTTACCGACCACCATCATTTTCCACATATATACCATGGAAATTCTTGTATTACTACTACTCATGGCCTCTGGGTGTTTCATCTCTTAGTCTGTGTTGCATGCACTCTGCATATTTCACCACTCACTCTTTCCCAATCTTGGATTGACTATATTGGCTATACTTCAGATCCTAATCATACTAAAATTTCATTCCCCATGCCTTTCGAATGTGTTTTCATTTATAATGACTCATTTATCGGTTATTCACAAAACCTTACTCATTGGTATACCCATGGATTTCCATTACCACCTTTCACTGACAAGGAATATGCAATGGACATGTATAATTGACAGTAGTTAATATAATCTATGAACAACTCTAAATGAAGTAAATAAATGTAGTAAAGATGTAAATGACCCAAGCAATTAAAACAATGTAAATAGAAACCCTAATGTGCAAAATGAAAGAGGAAATAAATCAACTAAATAGAAGATGCTTGCAGGAATGTGTCATAGAGGTGACTAGAGAATCTGGAAGAAGGAACAACTATGCAGAAACCCCAAAAAGGGTGGATCTACAACAACTCTTTGGATTAGGGCACCTAGAGAAGGACTAAGATGCCCACGAGAACTATGGTCAACAGAATGGGTGCCCTGGTTTGTGAAAAAGCTACAAACTTGGTTTTTACAAGTTTGGAAGATGGTCCAAAATCCTTGCTATTTTCACATGAAGCTCACTGCACTAGTCCAGATGTCGCTGATATTCCAAGATGAATAAAAAGTCCTAATAAACCCTAAACAAGCATCAATCCCTAAAAAATAAAAAATAGATATGATAGGGTATGACTGACCTCAAACTTCCACAATGGTGGTCTTACTAACTGATTGATGCACTACATTCTAGACCCAAATGTAGTTTTGTGTGTGTTTTGTGTGTGAAACATGCCCTAGGTTTCTCTTTTACTAGTCTACACTTTGAAATGTAGTGAGCTAAGTATGTGTAGAGAAATGTAATAGAATGATGCATGGAATAAAATAGAGTCATCCCCTATGCTACGTGTGATGCAAATGACCTACTCCCCGTGCCTTGTGATAGAGCTTATGTGGATGTAAGTGATCTGTAATGGAATAGATGGATAAAACTCTAGATGGATGATATTAGTGACTAGTGTTTTGTCACTCATTATGGTTTCATAACTTTATATTTATAGTGTTTTCTTGATCTAAATTTCATTAATTAACCCCAAAATAGTCAAACACCAAAAAGATAAAAACCTCAAATGGCTATAAAGAACCCAAATAGTGGAGGGAAAGTTCAAGAAGGATTCGGGAAAGTGCATGATTTTGTGTCTACATTTTTCCCCAATTTATGTTGGTGAGAAGAAATATTGGTAACATAAAGTAGATAGAGATGCATACCTGATGCTAATGTAGAGTAATAAAGAAGGCATGTTGAATGAATAGACAAAAAGTGGAATGATAAAAAGATGATGGAGCATGGAACCTAAAGATGAAAATCCACAAAAAAGGTGATGAGAGTCAACCTATGGAAAAAAAAACATGTGCTGATGTTGATGTGTGTAGTGTACCTGCATGGTTAGTATGTGAAGTGTTCTATCGTGAAGTTTTGTTATTGATGCCATTGTTGTTGTCCCCATTTGAATGCTTTTTTTCTCATACGACCAGACTCGTAAGGATAAAATGATCAAGTAGTCAAATATGTATGTATATGTGTGTAAAAATGAAATGTAAAAGATGCATGTAAAAGTAAAGTATGCAAAATGAAAAGTGTAAATGGAACATGTCGACCTTATCCTTGTCAAGAGAAAGAGTGTAGAAGGATATTATGTATTGTTGGGGTTTTTTAGGTGATCTCACGTCATAAGGCCTGAAGAAGTATAGGGAGGATTTTTTTTTTTCCTCCAACCTTTAACTAATTTCCTGAATGTGTGTGAATATATCTTTGTACTTTCCTAGTTGTTTGGGTGATCCGATGCCAGTGGCTAAAGTAGTGTAGGGAGGTACACCCACTATAAACCTCTAAGCCTGTAACTACTTTCCAGAATGCTACGGACTCCATGTCCTGTAAAATGTGTTATATATGGAGTTCGTAGACTGGTATGAACTCACACACTGCATGTAAAATCACAATGCCAAGGGAGGAAAGTGTATTGAACTGAACTAGTCTGAATACCTTGGGTATACTGTAAAACCAAAAATGATTCCCCCCTCTTTAGCGGTGTATGCAATGTCATTAATAAGAGAATGTGGCCCCAAAATAGGACCAACCACATGTACCCTAACACTCTGCCCTACAGGGGGATTAGAATGCACTTGGTAGAAACCAAATTACACATAAAAAATGATGGATAACCAAATACAAGTGTTAGTATGAACAAGCATGCATATAGAAAACAATGTATAAGATACCGAGAAAATTAGTGTAAACACACAAGAAGACAAGGAATCCACACAAAGTGGGTGGAAAAAATGGTACATCACTCACGATGTCACAAGAAACGTAAGGCCATCATGGCCACAATAAACAAACAAGTGTGCAAACCAAACATAGGGAAAGGACCACATAGAAGAACAAAGAAATAACAAAATATACAACAAACAAGTATGGAAGTAAATATTCCTTCATAAAAAATTCTACATATGAAGCACCTGTTAGCATGTTATAAAGATAAATAATATGTCAAAAGTGTGTATAAGAAATTAATGTAAAGTGTTAAGTAAAAAATGAAACAATAGCACATGTGAGAGACGAATGTGGATGCCACCAACGTCTAGTGTAGGAAGGGTAGAAGGCGAGCATCCATGTGGCATGTAAGAGACCTATATGAACAATCATCACTAGAGAAAAAGGTGAATGCAATGTGTGGATGATAGAGATAAATGACATACAAATAATCTAACTGGCATGTGTAATAACACAACCATGAACAAACAAAAGTAATAGAGAGTAAGAGCAACCATAAGATGTAGTATGTTGTGAATCGATGGCATGGAATGAAAAATGGAGTGATAAGAATCTTCATTCCCCCCAAGTGAATGGAAGTGTATGTATTGAGGTTCATTTAGCTTTCCCCCTTAGTATTCAAGAATGAACCATCAATGAGAGTGCGTTATCGGGAAATGGTTTAAGTGTGTGTTGTGTCTAATGTGTTGTGATGAATGTGGAGGTGTGGTGATGAGATGTGATCTAGTGATGATGTGTCTGTGAACCCTATTAATGTGATCTAGTGATGATGTGTCTGTGAACCCTATTAATATTAGAGGATGATAGGTTGAATGATAAATGCATTATGAATAGAAGGTCCATTTTATTTGTAAACCCTTGGCAGTCGAGTATGGACCAAGGAACTAAAGTGTGTCATATGGTAGTGAGTGCAGCACGTAGAAGATGATGTATGATGTGTGATGATTAAAATATGTAAATATGTGATGTGTAGAATGTGATGCAAGATGTGTAGAATATGTAAAGTGTAATGTATAGAGTGACATGTAATGTATTTAGATAGACTAGTAATGTAGTATGTACGAAGAGGATTGTATAATATTAGACGCATAGATAATATAAGTATGACATATGCATAATGAATACTAGTATTATGTAAAATGTATGTTGCATGATATGTGAATAAATGCGGTGTGTAAGATATGTTATCAACAAATCAAAGCACCCCCTAAATGGACAATTTTGAGATGGGGCATTGAGTATGATTAGATAACATGAGATTACCTCTTAAGTTGTGGGACTTGCGGGATTGATATAATCCTCTCGAGAAGGCCGGTTCCTCTTCCTAATCCTACCTGCCACAAATACTACTAATGCAAGAAATAAAACTACCTAATCCTATTCTAACATTCTAAGGAAATAGGGGAGAAAGATTGCATGAAAATAAACCTTCACTAATAGAGGTGATACACTAAGAAAAGAGGTTGTTACAAAAAATCCTAGTGCTTGAAATGGAGAGAGGTGAGTAAGGGAGAAGGTGGAAAATATCCACCAAATAACAAAGATGAATTCACACATAACACCACTTCATTTCCCTTTAAACAAAACTCTCACAATTTGCTAATAAACATTTAGAAATATGCACAGTATACCTTGCAATGGAGAGAGGATTGTAGAGACAACAAAATATGAAAAGGATGGACAGATGCATCACAAAATTTTTTTTATTTCTCCATTAAAAAGATTCACTATACATCATTAGTGGGAAAGATGTAAGAGAATGCCATTACAAAGCATGGAGAGGAAGCTTGAAGCTCCACATTCAACCCAATAGAGAAGAAATAAAGAGGGACCAGAAAGAAAAAATGACTAACTCCTTTACAAATGAGCCCCATGTTACAATTTATAGAGTTAGAGAAGAGAGAGAATGCAACTCAGATTTTTATTTTCCACCACTTTTAAAATTTCCCATAGTAGGTGAAAACCATTATATGTAATCTCCAAAATTCATCCCACATTAATTCATCCCACGTTAATTTGTAACTTGCAACTCAAGAAAATGGCTCCCCATGATCATTAATTGCACTCCCAACCACTTTAAGGGTCCTTGTTTGAAACTAGGTATGTGATATTAATGGCCAACTCGACCAACTCAAACGAGTTGGCTCTTTCTACGTATCACCGACCCCTTATAACTCCCCACGCATAGCATTATTGCTAGCACATTCTTATAACTCATCCACTAACACATTCTTATGCATCGAGCCACTTTTTGGCATTGTTTTGGGTGCTTTGCATTTCAATGGTTTATTTATATTGCACTAACTGCCTCACCTTTCATGTTGAACCATCCAAATGGATGCATTGGGATGACTCACCTCACATTGCACTTGCACAGTACATACATTACACCTGAGGCTCACCGATAATCATTGCGGTCCCTTGGGCTCATCGGAGAACCTGATCCCTTATGTCTCGAGTGCTTGAAGGGATTGAAAAGCCCTCCTTCCTTGCAAAAAAACATGTCAACCTCGTGCTTTGATCAAATGCATAGGTTGTTGATCTCAGTCATTTCAACACTGAATGGGAGGAAGGTGTTTTAGGTTTTCGATGCAAAAGTGTCCCATGGGCCACTTGGGACCTCTGGGCCCCAATTCTCTACCTTCCCTACAAGACTCCCACTCCATGACCATTTCATACTTTTTATGCCCACACGTCCCAAATATCCTTATACGTTTGGCTTGTTTAACTCTACGCTTGCTGCAATGAACTACCGAGGCTCACGAAGATGGCTTGGTGAGCCAATCTCCAAGATTCACCCCCATATTTTCTAAAGTTCTTAGGATGACATGACCATGCTTTCCATTGTAAGAGTATCCATGAAACTCTCAATCGGTTTGTTCTATTAGAACTTGTAACTCACCACTAAGGAGGAACTTGGTCACATGACACAATGTTTTCTATGCCCATGCTCCCAATCTTGAAACAACTCTGAGTCGACATAGGGCTTCCATGAATCCACCTAAACACCTGTATCTCATATTTGAGGCTTTCCCTCCAATATTTAAAATATTTTGCATTATTATATCCTGATCATGAGCTCGAGTGTATCTTTTCAGTGCATCACCTCCTAATCAAACAACTAGCTTGGCCTACGTGAGCATCTCAACCATACATAATCATCTGAATGAGTTGTTCTTAGAGACGAAGGCCCCCCTTCAAAATATATGCCTCCCTTAAACATTTTATGAATTTTTTTTTATTTTCCAAGTGCACCAGAGATGTGTGTAGATGTCGAGCAAATGATTAGATGAATAATTAGATTTTGGCATTTTCTTGCAAGTGGGTCCCCATCATTTGTTATAATGTAATATTTTTCATTTTTTTAATTTCTTAAGGGGTGAAATTGAATAAAAAGACATATAGTGAAGTGTGTGTGGTTCATGTGTAGTAATATCTCAATAATAAAGTGTGACCCGAAGAGCAAGAGTATATCATCAAAAAATGACTATTCTAGAACATGTGATGAGTATGCCTATGCGAGTATATGACTGTATGATAATTCAAAGATGAGATATGCACCTATGCTAATATGATAAGGGGGGTTGTGTGAGTGTTATCCCCCCCAAGTGTACTATGATGATGGAAATATATGCAATGACGTGAGAGGTGCCATTCCATTATGGGAGAGTGTTTTCTGTGTCATGAAAATAATGAGGGCCAACACAATGTTAAACCAAAGGAATAATAGGACCATGTGATAGTGGTGGCATTTTAAAAGTGTCTTGACCATCAGTAGAAGGAATATTTTCTTTAACAAAAGTGATTGGATGTGAAAGTGGAGTAGGATGGGGAGGAATAATTAATGGTGGTATTTTTGGTGGTTATTTTGATGCTACAGAAAACTCAATAGGAGAAGAAGGATTATTGATTGTGGGAGGTGGTAACATGGTATGACTTGGTAATACTTCAAATGTTACTTAATTTTGAGGGACAATTTTTTTGTGGTTCTTGACTTATTGTAGAATGATCCTAAGTAATGTTGGCATGATGCTCATTAGATATAGATGGATAAAATTTAGGAACCCAATGGGATTTATCATTTGTATTAAAATGTTGTGTAAGAAATGAGATAAAATCCTATTATGGAAGGTACTTGATAATTCATTGTAAAACATAGCAATGTTTTTCTTTACCTCCATTTATTCAGTGATAGCTACAATATGCAAGACCCTGATACTTGGAAAGCCTATAAGGAGGATAACCATGAGTAGGTGGTAATTCAATGATTCAATGAGTGATGAGATGTGGAAGAATATATTGTTTCTTAGCATTAAGATAAAATGTGAGAGGTGTAGGGAGAAGTACAACTTCAGATTCAATAATATGAGAACATGTAGAAAACATAGGATGATTACGAGAAGAAGAACAATCGTGAGCCTGAGAACTATCGTTAAGTTGCTGAATTTCAAATTTAAGAGATGTGATTGTGGATTCCATAGCATAAAATTTATCTTGAAATAAATAATGAAGAGCTTGAATGGATTTGCAGATAGATCGATTATAATTAGAGTCAAGGAAGTCCTTAGAAAGGCGACTAAAAATAACATTGAGTTGGGTAGGAAATATGTTGATAGGTAGACACATAGTCTATAGGGTTTTTTAAAGGGTGTCTTTACAAGATGGTTGCATTTGAATCAATTGAAGAAAATAGACTTGAATTACATTAGAAGACATGATGCAGAAGCTAAGAAAATCCCTAGAATGAAGGTGGATTCAAAGGTTGGGTTCACCAAAATCATTAGCTAAAAATCTAATATAGATACTAGTTAATCTAAGCTATGAAAAATTTTAAATGAAGTAAATAAATGCAATAAAGAAGTATGTAAATGAACCAAAAAAATAAAAAAATGTAAATAGAAACCCTAATGTTTAAGACTAAAGAGGAAATAAATTAGCTAAATATAAGATTATGTTGCTCATGGGACTGTGTCGCAGAGGTGACCGAAGAATCTAGAAGAAGGAACGATTATGCAAAAACCACAAAAAGGATGGATTTGGAATGAATCTCTAGATCGGGACACCTAGAGAATGATTGGGGTTCGCATAGGTGCTCTGGTTTGTTGAATGAGTGCCCTAGGTTGTGCAAAATATCTAGAACTAGTTTTTTATTGGTTTGGCAGATGGTCCAAAAGTGTCATTATTTTTCACATCAAGCTTGCTGCACTACTTCAGATGTTACTGATATTCCAAGATGAATAGAAAGACATGAAAAACCCTAAACAAACATAAATCCCTAAAAAATAAAAATTCATATGATAGGGTTAGACTGAGTGAAACTACCACAATGGTGGTCTTACTAATTGAGTGTTGCACTACATTCTAGACCCAAATGTAGTTATGTGTGTGTGTGTGTGTGAAACATGCCCTAGATTTCTCTTATGTCAGTCATACTTTGTGATATAGGAAATTTAATAGAATGGTTCATGGAATAGAATAGAATCCTTCCCATATGTTGTGTGTAATGCATATTACCTAGTCTTATGCCTCGTGATGGAGCTATGTGGATGCAACTGAACTCAAATGCAATAGATGGATGCAACTCTAGATGGATGATAGTAGTGACTAGTGCTTGGTCCCTCATTATGGTCTCATAAATTTATATTTATAGGGTTATCTTGATCTATTTTTGTAATTAACCCCAAAATGGCCGACAACCAAAAATATAAGACCCCAAGTGGCTAGAAAGAGCCCAAAAAGTGAGAGGAAAGTTCAAGAAGGATTGAGGCGCCCATGTGTTATCACCCTAAAAATCTCCCCCCCCCCCCTCATTTTTAAGTCAAATTCAAAAATTTTGAGCTCACACCCTCTAGATGTGTTCACGTAAAGTTGGAAGTCTAAAAAAATAGAGAAATTCATCCTTGAAAGTTGTTTAAACTCTCCATTCTACACATTTTGATAAATGTTTCATTTTCCTGTCTAGACGCGTGAAAATTTTATTGTTGTCCTCATTTGAATGAAATTGTCAATCTTTCTATGGTCATGTATCGTCGAACCTTATATTGTTTTCAATCCCTTGGTTCGTAAAATAAATTTGAAAATCAGGTATGAAATGGTGGATTTTTCTTCTTCTCTACATTTTTTCATAGTCGTGAATGACAGGCATTTTCTTCCCCATCAAATTTTAGCCCCATTATCCATGAGTAGTACATGTATATCTCGGATTGGATGTAGTATGGCCATGTTTCAAGAAACAGTGGAAGCCTCCACATGTCCAAATGACACAACTCCAGGGAAGGGCCCAAGGGACAGTCCACAAATAAGCGCAGGATTTCCACATGTCTAGGGTCCAAAATGAAGACAAATAAGCCCAAATCAACTAAGTATGGAAGTTTTAGTGGATGATGCCATGTGCTTCATCAGCATAATTTCAAGGGTCAATGATAGGGGTAATTCTCAAATTTGCACCAATCCTCCACGTGTCTCAAGTCCAAGAAAGGGGACAGAGCCGATTACTTAAATTGACTAAGTATGACCGGGTCAGTGGAAGTCTCCACGTGACTTAACGATGCAATTTAATTAATGAAACCAAAGGTCCAATCTTCAAATGAGCGTTAGCTTGCCATGTGGTCAGAGTTAGTGGAGAGACAAAGTTGGCTGTTGAAAAGTCTAGGACCAGTGGAAGGAGCCACACGTTAGCTCGGTGGAATTTTAGGAGGTGTATTCAAAGCAGAAACTCAAATGAGCGCCAATTCTCCATGTGTCTAGAGGTCAACATAAGTCAAGTGGGAAGTAAGCCTAAATCGAATTAGTATAAAAGAATTGGTGGAGCTCTCCACATGTCATCTTGGCACATCTTCAAAGGAAAAATCCAAAGGCAGGTTCCAAATGAGCACCATCTCTCCACGTATACAGGGTCAGATATACAACCCCACCGAAAAATAGGGAGAAAGTCAAATAATAAGCTCGAATAGAAAGTCAAAGTGGGGAAGCGAGCCATCAGGGAGATTTGAGAATTATAGCCTTGTTTTCATTAAAAGGGCTTTAAGTTAAAAAGTACCATAGCCCTTCCCACCCCAAGGAAAAATTCAAATGTTAAGTCCACATTGAAAGTCAAAGTGGGGATGTGGGTCAGTGGAGAACTTTGAGGTTTTGAGCCTTTTTGTAATAAGCGCTAAAAGTCATAAAGTGACCCATAGCCCCGATCATGCTATGAGGAAAAATTCAAATGTTGAGCCCGCATTGAAATTCAAAGCGGGGAAGTGGATCAGCTGAGAACTTTGAGGTTTTGGGCCTTTTTGTAAAAAGTGCTAAAATTCATAAAGCGAGCTGCAATTCCTTTACCAATCAAGCGAAGCCATGTGTTAGGCTTATATCAAAAGCGGAAGGGCAGACCAAAAATGTAAAAAATGCCAAATCTCTATAAACTCACAAAATGCAAAAGGCATCCTCCACGCCCACTCTAGTAAATTTCTCCCATGTGCACGACTCTGGTTTAAAGTTTCAAATGCAAGATGAACTGTTCAAATTCAAAGTTACAAAACGAGTGTAATGGTACATTATAAAAAGTCAGGTTTTTCTCGCCATTGGCATTTCCTCGTGAATCAAGAATCTGAACAGATGTGAATGATTGAAAATATTGTAAACCATTTCTTTCTAACAAATAAGAATTTGTAATCGTTTCTTGCAAGATAGTTAATGGCTTCTTCATGCCATTGTAGAATGGGGGTTAACAATTGATCTTGTAAACTCACGAGTGCATTATACTTAGAGAAAGAAAAGGAGATAGCCATTTTCTTCTACTTTCCTCCATTCTCAAATTTCTTCCATTCTCACATTATGTAAAACTTTGATTTGAGAAATCAATACAAGAAGGAGTTTCTAGGCTTCTTTGACTAAGGCGTTTCTTGATACTTGGTGATCAGTGAATTCTATTTGGTCTTGTTAATATTTGTAGAGTTTTTTCTTCCCATAAATGCATGTGTCGAAGTTTCTAACTAGTGTGTGTGTAGGAATATGATTTTCTACCTGCAGCATTAGTTCTCCTACCTCTATTCTCACTCCATTTCCCACCTTCAGAAAAAGTCTTCCCTAGGAACATATTGCTAGATTTTCCATAGGGTCAGTGCAGTGCCCCTATTGGATCCCCGGTCAAAAGGCCACCACAAAAATCCACCTTTTCTTACACATGCATACACGACAGTTGCACCAGTTAAGTAGAGGGACTTAGATTCCCAAAGCGTTGGAAATAAATCCGCAAGTTTTTTCACCCGATAAATTTCCTCGCCAACAGTTTTTGGCACCCACCGTGGGGAATATTTAGTAGCATCTACACCCAATATACAACCACAAGATCTAAAAATTAAAAAAAAATCAAATATTGAAAGAAGAAAAAAAAATAGTTCATAAAATTCCATTGCTAAAAGACACACTACTGATTTCTGCATGTGTCTTTCCATCTTTCCACTTTAATAATTTCAAAAATCTGGTTGAAAGAAGACATGCCAAGTTGAGCAGGGCAAGAGGTGTTGATGATTTCAATTTCGAGGATTCAAAAAATCAGAAAGAATGAATTAGAGATAATCCATACTTATTCTCTCAAGCCTCCTCTCCATCTGGCTCTTCACGAAGTTCACCGGGCAATCCTATAAAAACTCTTATGGATACTCCCCCTTCAAATTCTACCATTTTTTTAACCACCATTGAGCATTGAGCTCCCAGAAGAAGAATAATTTGAAGAAGAATTCATAAAAGCAAGAGCAGAAGTAGAAATGACAATGAAAGAAGAAGAAGAAATACCTCAACCCATTGTTCCATGGGGTAGGAATACGGGCCCACTTGCTCTTGAACCACCTCTCCATGATCTACTAACAAGTTCCTGCAAGAACTTTCCAAAGTTCAAAGGTGATAACACACAACATCCTGAAGAACACATTGTTGCTTTCACAACATCATGTGGAATTATTGGTTTCCAACATGAATATGTTGCCATAATACTTTTCATGGAGTCCTACCAAGAAAAAGCAGCAGAATGGTTCTACCTCCTTCCTTCCAAATCCATCATTGGTTGGGATGACATCAAGACTACCTTCGAGGAAAGATTTAAATCAAATGAAGATTGTCAAGACCTCTTGGTGCAGCTGGCTCAAATGAGGAAAGGAGAAAATGAAACCATGAGAGACTTTGTGGATCGTTTCAAATGGTTGCTTCGCAGGATACCTAAAGACGATTCTCCATCTCAAAACAATGTCTAGAGATTCTTCATCAATGTTGAATCATCAGAAGCAAGGTTTTGTTGTGAAGAGCCCAACCAAGGAACGTTGTAAAAGAAAAAAGGATGGCCATTGAACTTTATGACCATTACATCCTTTGTAGAAAGATCAAGAATCCATAAAAGGGGAAAACCCAACATCCTAGAGACAAGAGAACCAATCCATTGCTGCAAAATTTGTCCAATCCATAGATTCCCAGAGTGTTGGCAAGAAATCCACAATTTTTTTCACCCGACAAATTTCCTCGCCAACACCATGGTTAGACCAAGGCACCCATGGGCGCACCCAGTACTATCTTGGTTGTCCTAATCAGGGATAAACTGATGGAAGATAATGAAAGATGATTAGGAATGTGTGTGGAGGTGGTCAGGAATGATAATACAAATAAAATAAAAATTTCCAAGATACGGGGGTTAATTAGTAATTTCTTTACTCAAAAACCCTATAAATAATAGTATGAGACCGAGACTAAATAATGTTTAAAGTGCATGATTTTATGTCTACAATAATGTATGCCATCATGGCTCTTTTCTCGATCAAACACATCTATATTATTACCAAACATCACATGCATCTCCATATGGTTTTGACCATGAAAATTATGAATTCTTAGATGAAGTTATTTGATCACTCTCAACTTCATATGCTTGGGGGGCATCATAATTTTTTTCCCCCCTTCTAGCATTCTCTGGTGTCTTACATACTCTACATTTTGTATCTAGTATCTCACACACATAATACACATCTTGATACACTCTTGTATAATCATCACCTGATGACGCACTCTCTTGATACGGTTCGCACTAAACTATTGAGGTCTTACAAAATTCATGAACCTCACATCATCGCATTACACACTACACACTTGATGCATTCACAACACATATTTCTCGCACACAATAAACACCACATACACTACCGTATGATGCAATCTAGTTCTATGGTTCATACTTGAATACTAAGGGTATCAATCTAAAATTAATCTCACCATACTCAATCACTCACTCTCAATTCTCTATGCTTTGACAATCATATCTTTGTAGTGCACTATTCAAACCATTTCCAAATGACACACTCTTGTTCTACGGTTCATTCTCGACTACTAAGGGGGCATATATAAATTAACCTCATCTCATGCATAATCATTCACATTCACTCAAGGAGCATGTGTCTCCTCTCACACTCACAACATATTACATATCTTTGTTGTACATCGTTCTTTCTTACTTATGCTCACATGATACACTTACTTATTATATTAACTAGATACATTGTATGTCCTTATATTTTTTATATACACATGAGTGTTCACTTGATTTCTAGTTGTGATTGCATAATTTACACAGATCGATACGTGCAACATGTATGTTTG
Source organism: Taxus chinensis (assembly GCA_019776745.2). Lineage (NCBI taxonomy): Eukaryota > Viridiplantae > Streptophyta > Pinopsida > Cupressales > Taxaceae > Taxus > Taxus chinensis. The sequence goes on from CM034155.1 coordinate 590,625,665, forward strand.
GCATTGCACCTCTTACTAGTCCCATAGGGCATCCAATTTCATACACATCACATGTGCTATTATTTTGTTTTATGCTACTTCCTATTCATATTAACGCACTACCATATCAGATTATACACATTTTGACATATTTTTTTATCTTTCTAACATGTTAACGAGTGCTTCATGTGAAGCATTTGTCTTGTAGGAACTCTTTTCTACCATGGTTGTTTATTAATCTTTGCTTGTCACTATTTTCAATTACTTGTTTTAAATTTTTACAGGATTTGTCCTTTGTTTTGTGTGCACATTGTATGCTTTCAACCACTTTGGTCTCGATTGTCTTACGACATCGTGAGTGATGTCCCATGTTTTTGACCCAATTTTCGTGGTATACTTTGTCTTCTTGCATGTTTAGCCTACATCATGTCATCTATATGTGTGTTTATGTTGTTTACACTAACACTTATTTTTAGACACTTTGTTTACATGTGTCTTAATTTCTACCAATCACACCCCCTACGGGGCATTAGTTTTAGCACAACGACTAGTCCTCTTTTGGGGTGGATACTCCTTGCGACGTTGCATGCAACCCAAATGAGGGGGAATCCGTCAGGTGAATCAATCACCCCATAAAGTAGTTTACATTCACAATTTAACATAGTTTAGTACCGGTACAACACAATATTTAGTCTCAAACATGGCCTAGAACCTGACTAGGGTATTTAGCACAACATAGACACTAACACCCAAACACATACAATAGCACCTGAGCGCCCCTGAATCTTCATAGATGCCTATGACCAAGGGGAATTTACATAGTTTTTCTCAATACAATACAATTTTCAATAGTTTACACAACTAATTTTACACGATACACATCCCTTTAGCACTCGGCATGCTTGCACTACACCTTCTTTTCTACTTTCATGTTACATTGGATTTTTACACACCATATGAAGTGGTGTTCATGCTTCAAGAAGTAGTAAAAGGTTGGAGAATAACACCAGAAATTTAGCCCTACACTTATTCTGCACTTGGTGGGATATTTCCCAAAAAACTCACATTCAACACAACTTACATGAGATCGCCCAAAAAACTTGCACTCAGTGCTACTGGTGTGAGATCACCCAAAAAAATTGCATTCATGCAATTGACATGAGATCACTCATAAAATCACTCTTATAAACAATCTTCAGGATACTTTTTATCTCTTTCACCCATCACAGATCAAGTGCACATGTTCATTTTCCCATTTATACATGCTTTCTTACATACTTTTTACTTGTTTTCATCTAATTTTTCATATACACATATTTGACTACTTGTTAGTTCTTCTCTTTTGTAGGTCCGTCCTTATGGGAAGTTGTAGTCACATACATCACACATCATCACACATAAAATGACATCAATAATAGGTACAAACATGACATCTACGCACATATATGATCTCACCCTAGGGTCATCATTATCATTTTTCACTTCCTCTTCTCTAGCTTCCATGCTTCAACTTTTTATCATTCCATAGTTTTCCTTATCTCTTGGCATGAATTTTGCTATCGATCTACATGGTTATCAGGTAGACATCTTTTATCTACATTATATTATCAATAATTCTCTCAAAAACATAAAGTGGGGGAAAATGTAGACACTAAACCACATACTTTGGGTATATATCTAGTCCCAATCACATACCACTATTCATATGATTCCTAAGAAAGAAAAGTAGTAATTAATAAGTTTATTTTTCCTATTTTCTTGCTTTTCATTTTCCTTCTTGGTCTTACACACCTTATTTCCAAAAATGACCTTTGACACTTCATCTTTTAGGAGTCTTGACACCAACGCCTAGTTAAGACACCAATGCCTAGGGGCCCTTGTCTCCTATGGGTAGCCCAAGCTCTTTTTATATTGCTCGCATATTTTGGGCCCTTTATAGCTATTGGGCATAATTATTTCTCACTATTTTTACTTTTAGTGGTTAATTATGAAATTCAAACAAGGGAATCATATAAATAAAAATCTATGTGATCATAATAAAGTACCAAGCACTAAGCATCTACTATCTCCAACTAAGGTTGCATCCAAAGGCATTTACAAGAGGATTCAAAAATCCATCTAACATTCACACAAGGGCAAGGGACTACATTTTTTTGCATACACTTCATACGAGGGGAATTTTATTCTTTCATGTAAACATCTATCTACATTTTCTACATCTAGATATTACTCACTATTAAATGTGACCCACACAAGAGCCACCTAGGGAGCAATTCTACACACACACACATGCATAACTACATGAAGTCTAAAATGCATTGCATCAACCAGATTGTAATTTCACTCAGTCAGGTCATCACCAAGGTCAGTCTGACTCCCCATTTGCATATTTGTATTTTTAAGATTCGATGTGTTTTGGGGTTTTATATGTACTTGTTTCTTATAGCAAGTTTCATGTGAATAGCATCAAAGTGCTACGACCAACAGGTGATCAAAGGTGACAACTATCAAACATCACGCGATCCTCCAAAATTGGGTTTCACAGCTTTTGAATAGTCAATGGTGCCCAAAATAGTTCTTTGGTGCCCCAAGTGCCCCTTAACCTCCATATACACCCTGTTCCTATCATTTCTGGCACTTCTATATTTTTGTAGGTTTGTTTGTGACACCGTGAGTTCTTATTTCATCATATTTCCAACTTCCACATCCGTATCACTACGAATCAACTAATTATATTTTCTCCTCATTTGTAACTAGGGTTTCAAATTCAAATTACCTTTTTTCTTGGATAAAATCTATACTTAATTATTTATATCATTGTGTCAGTATATGTTTAGATTTAGCATTTATTTATTTCAATATTTTATTAATCAAGAGGTTCAAATTTATTTTCATTTTCAACAAGTTCTATAAATGGAAATTTAGAAACCCACTCTAACCTATAACTCTTTTACATGTCACATTTTATTACCTTTCTCTTTCTTCTAAAAATGGGTTTCCCCTAAGCATTTTCCATGGAGGAATTCAAATTTTGTTGACTGCCATAATTTTCACCTCCAACATTCAATTGGGAAGGTGATGATGACCTAACACTAGAGGTATTTAACTTCATTCAATGGGATGTCTTTAAAGGGATATATTTCATTGTCATTGTCAACATCAGTCATTAAATCATCAATGAAATCATTGTAAGTTTCATTTTGAATGCAATCATTATCCCTTAATCATGTTTTTCTTGATGTATAAGGATGTGATTTTGTAGACGGTTTCTCAAAATAAGATGTGATTTTTTGTATGCTAGTACCAACAGGGGTTTCAATTGTTTTTTTTCTGAGGTTCCCTTTTTAATTGCCATTTTCCTTAATCTTGTAAGAAAAATCATTGAGTTGGTTATGATGGGATGAAAATCAACTAAGGCATTACACTGTCACGTGACATGAAAATAATGACATTCGTGATATCATAAAATAAAAAAATGACATATTTTAATATATTATATCATTGTCAAAAGCCTAACTTACAAAAGCAGACAAAACAACGTGACATGATAGAAAACAAGTTTTAAATAGAATTACTTGCACTAATTTCTTGTCAGATGTAAACTGAAACATATGCTGCAGCAACATGATTTATTTGATTTTTGTAAGCAAATTTCAATAAGATAAATCCTTTTCTACTACTTCACAAATTCACAATATTGGAAAATCAGAAAAGATAAAAAAAAATTTGCTTCGTTTCTACAATATATATATTTGTGTGTGTGTGTGTGTGGAAAATGTAATCAAATTTAACAAAAATCCCAAATATGTTGACAAATGAGACCAAATGAGGAAGAACGTTCCATAGATTTCTTGGCAATATAAGAGTGTTTTAAAATCTCGGTTTATCAATCACGCGGTGATTCATTAAAAAGTATGCATTAAGATTAGAGATTCATTGACTATTTTCAGTGGTCAAATTATTGTTTTTGGAATTTTTTGGGTGAAACGTGGTGACTTATATGATCGTAAAAAATAGCTAAATTCATATTCCATAATTCTTACTATTCACCTAATTATGAATATTTACTACTAAAATTTTCCCTTCTTTCTTCTTCTCTCCTGATCTTTTGTTTCTTCATCTCTTTTCTTCTCTTCTTCTTTCCTTATATCTGCTTCATATTATTTTACCTTTTGTTCTACCTTTGATTCTTTCTCCTTGGCCTGTCATTCTTCTTCTTTTATTTACTTCTCCTCTTCTTCCTTCATTTTCTTTTGATCCTTAACCTAAAAAATGACTATCTAATGGAATTCCTCCTCATACTCGCCATGATTCATTTCTTCCTCTTCTCATGATTTTATAGCGTTGTTATCCTCTTCTTCTTATTTCTTGTGTTGTTCTTCATATTGTTGTTATTGTATCACATTTTCAAATTACATAGATGTTATACTTTTCTCTAGGATTGATTGTGTGGTTATAGTAGATACAATTGTAGGTTACAACAATTTTTATTATTATGTATCATGCTCTAGAGGAGTACTCAAGTATTTCAAAGATGTAAGAGGATAAGGTGTACCAATTGATGAGTTTCATATTTAGGAACTAAAATCTGGATTCTTCTATGAACTTTTTATTTTTCTCTCTTTTGCACCCTTTGTTCTCTCTCATTTGCAATATTTTTCTATTTGTTGCACAATAGTTTTTTTTTGAATTTGCTTCTATGTGCATGAGGATCTTTAGTGTGTGTTGATTACCCAACCTGAAAGTGGTGTTTCTTATATTACTAAAAAATCACACTACTTTGAATGAGACTGTGTTGATTCTTATTTTCTTATATGGGGTAATTGTAATTTCTTTATTGAGCATTGAAACCTCCATTTCCATGTCTTTAAATCTTATTTTTATGTTTTGGACCAATTATTCTTTTGTGACATCTTTACAGCCATTAATAATTGTGAGAGCTTTGGGCATTAAAGGAAGTTGAACTTCCTTTTTTATTTCAATTTCTTTCTTAAATCTTACTCCATTGATATTTTTTCACAAGTAAACCATTCTTTTTCCTCTTGGAGGTACATATTTGTACCCATTTCTTCAAGTTTTGTATCCTGCACTCTATCTCTATCGATTTTCATCTAATAAAATTCTAACTTTGAAAACCAGTTCATAAGCCTTAGGTTTATCTTGACTCATGGTGAGGATTTGTGTAGTTACAAAGTGTACTTATACTTTCCTTTTTCTTTCTTTATATTGCACCACTTCTTGTCCCATGGGTTGTGCTTTGGTATGATCTTGTTTAAATACCGTGTTTTACAATCCTCCCACGATTGGTTGGTCGAGCCTTCATGTTTACAACAATTGAACATGTGTTGGGATCATACTATGTTGTTTGCTTAGAATCACCTATGCTATATCCATGGTGACAAAGAATGTGAATAGATTTTTCTGTTTGGTATGCACAACTTCAGATCGAATTATAATCTGATCATGTAAAAATGTAATTTTAGCAAATGAAATTGTGTATGTGCGGATATCCTTTGGTACGTAGGTATTTTCACTTATATTTTATTTGATCCTTTGGAGCCATTCTCCCATATTTTTTGTATAGGTGAGAGAGGAGAACTAAGGTGAAAAAGTGGAGTTACTGGACTTGTAAAAAATTTATGGTTGCTCAAATATACAAAAATCTACTCTTCTCAGTTTTTTACCTCATAAAGGTCTTACCACATTCATTCTTGATGTTATTTATGTATTTAATGTATTATAATATGTTTAATGTTTAATTTAACCTTAATTAGTTTTGACTTTATCCTCTTACATGGTATGAGAGCAGGGTTAAAGTTTGGATAAATTTAATTAAATTATTTTTTGAGTTAGATTGAATTCATTATAGTAAAAATAAATAATTTTATTAATTAAATTTTATCGTAAATTTAGTTGGGGTAGTTTGTAACCCACCCCAGGTTATAAAAATGGGTCATATCCTTCCATATATATATATATATATATATATATATATATACATATATATATATATATAATAACACTTTGAAATCTTGGTTTGAAACAAGCTCACCAAAGGATTAATTACAAGATTGGTCTCTTCACTTTCACTAATCATTGTCAAGAAAGTGGTAAGAAATTATTCACCATGTAAATGAGCTCATATGTTTGTAGGTTTTGAACCCTATTTATGTGAAAATTTATAGTCTTTTTCATCTTTTACATTAGGGTTTTATGATGGAGACCTGTCATCTTCATGCCAGTTTAAAGAAATATATAGGGAAATGATCATCTTGGTGCACTGATTTGAACTTTACAAGCTTAGAGAAAAAATGTGGCTCAATAACATGGTCATGACTTTAGCTAGTTGAATACTTTGACTTCCATCTAGTCAAAAGAATTCATATAGTATGGGAAATTAAAAAAATAATTTAAAACCTTGAAAAGGAATCATGAGATCACAAGATACAAGTTCATCCAATCATGACAATTCACATTTCTTAGGATATCAAAAAAAAAGAATGACCCAAACAAGTGATTTACCAGAGATTGTGACACTTGGCCAAATCTCGGACATTTCTATTCTTGAAATTTTAAATTTTCACGAAATCAAAAAGTTCACATTTTTCAAGGATCACAAAACATGGGGGTCTCAAAGATCCAAAAACACAAGAGAGGTGACATAGATTTGGGTTCTCGGGTTCCTCAGTATCTTAGAGGTCATGGGAGGTCACTCATTTAATTTAAGTTTGAAATAGTTGTGATTTGTCCACATGGACCAATCATGGCCCACTATAGTCCCGTTGTCATGGGGAGAGAGATTAATTTTAACTATTTTGGTACTTGGGACTCTGATTTAGATCCCTTCCTCATCATTAGTCTATGTGAACTAATGATGATTCCTCACGATTCTTGGGTCCAAGAACCTTTTATTCTCATCCTTAAATGATCTTCTCCTGTGAACCTAAGGCATGAGGTTGAATTTGAAATATTAGAGAATAAATGGGTGACATGCATTTGGATATTACTTCTCGTCTAAGCCCCAAAACAATTGTTTTGATCAATTTATTTTTCATTATGATCCACTTGTATTCAATTGATATATTTTTATGTATTTAAGGTCAATTATTTTATTAATGTTTAACAAAATTAATATTTAGTGTTTCATCTCTCTTATTCCTTAAGAATGTAGGCAAAAAATTAATTGCGACAAGAAAGAGGAAGAGCCTAATATTTTGGACACAACCTTGGATTGATACTTAAAAATTATAGGGAAAGACTTTATAAAATTACATTTAAAAAATCTTGTTTTCATTGATTTTTTTTTAAAAAAAGGGCCACCAATTTAATTTTTTTGTTGAAAGTGTAAAATAATGGATGTGTATTCAATTAAAATCATTAATTATAGATATCACCTTGAATTTTGTTTTGAGACCATTTATATTCTAATTTAAAATAGGTTATAATCACTTTAGCATGTGTATAAGAGAGAGATGTTAAATGGATATAACTACAACATCTACAAGATACATTTGAAAGCAAAATTTACAACATAGAAAGTATGGGAAATCATAAATGGTTAAAAAAAAACACCTCCACGTAGATAAGAAATGGTGGAAAATGTATTTGAATTTTTTTTTAAAAAGTGCAAGAAGTAATGTTGATCATTCTGTGAACTATGCAAGATCATATTTGTTTGCACATCAGAAACAATAAAATTATGAGTGAAGCTTAGAAACTACTAGAATCAATGCATGAAGGTACAATATTTTCTAAAATCATAAAAATAATTCTTGACTTAAGGATAACTTTCGTGAAGGGAGACGAAACAGTTTTCAATTTTCTTGCTAAAATTAAGAATATTAAATCCTAATTAGATGGATGTTATTACAATTTAATTCAACATAAACTATTGTATTTTATCATCCAAAAGATAATTCATTAAAAATTCTTCAGTGTCATTTCAATATTACACCGTAAGTATCAAATTGAGCAATATATTCCTAAATTTTCTACACTTAGTGCTCTCTTGATTGAGGAGTAGCACTAAAGAAAAATAACCCATATAATCATGTGTATGTATGATCATGTGAATTCCATAATTCCGTAGTAACATACATTCATTGGCTTACGGTATGATAATCATGTAACTAGTTTAACATTAAGTAAAAAAACTTCTTTCAACAAGTTTACCAATGCACTAAACAACCATCACTTATCTATGATTTAATGTGATTTAAGAAGGAGGATAATTATGTTATCATGTTTATGGCTTCACCACAAGTGTGATATCGTAAGTTGCATTCTAAATATGATCATATCATATTTGAGACATAATAACTACATCCTCATGCCTAAGCCTCAAACAATGATAAGAAAACATAATATCAAAAATCAATTACTATAAGGTAAAATTATGTTATAATCAATAATTTGCGTTCACATAAAAAGACATTGGCATAACTACCTTTTTTTCATAGTGATTCCATTTTTACTAATTTAAAAACAATAAAATATAGCACAACCCCAAATGAGTTTATTTGGCCTAACAACTAGATATTAAATCTTTCTTGTTAATTTCCAATATGCAAGCCCAATATGGATTCTATTTTAAATAAGAATAACAAGTTTGCATAAACCCAAATATGTGAAACTGGCCCCAAAAACAATGTTTCAATTTGCACATAAATATACAAAAATGTAGACCCAAGAATGAGTGTAATCAAGTATAAAACGACCTCTAAAAAACGTATCAAAATCATACATTTATAACAAACCATGCATACCCATATATGGGTAAAATTCACTTCATGAAAAATATCACACATCCACATATATTTTATACAATATACAAATCCATAAGTGGTATCAAATATCAATCCAAATGGAAACGCATCATACATAAATTTGACATAAAAAGTAACGAACCAGAAATGAGTGAAATCGACCCAATAAATAATGTATCAATTGTTTTATATAAATAAAAAAATATGTAGACCCAAAAATGGGTTCCCAAATCAACCCAAATAAAACATATTTCCATCATTAATATACAAGATCATGTAGACCTAGAAATGGGTGAAAATTGACTTCATTTAAAATATTTGACGGTCATATGTTTTCACAAAAAGTACAAACCCAAAATAGGTGTAAATATCAACCTCCACAAATATGTTTCACACCTAGATAATGTAAAAAAACGTGCATGACCATAAATGGGTAAAAATTCATATATTCATTTTCAAAACACAAATCTAGAAATGGGTAAAATTTCAAACTATGGTAAAGCATTTCACAGTCAAATAAATACTAAATAAGCAATCCTAGAAATGGGTATTTAACCATATAAATGAGTAAAATTCCATATTTTTATCTTTAAAAATGCACACTGAGAAATGGGTAAAAATTAAACCAAACATTTTTATTTTTAACAACAAATCTTCTTAAAAAACGCAGGCCCAGAAATGGGTGAAATCTCAACAAGCATTTTTGTTTTACACAAAAATAATTCCTTTCCAAATTCATTTCAAAGAAAACAAAATAAGAAGAAAAATCCATTGCTATTAAAAAATGCTTTCCAAATTCTTTCTACCAATTTCTAGCTTGATCTTCCTTCCAAATTTCTAATGATTTAGCCTCCAAGTTTAAGCAAAAACCACCGTGTGCACAATGAACAAAAAAAAAACATCTTGTTTCCAATTGTCCCTCCTCCATTTTCTCATGCAAACCCGTGTTCAAATTCCTCTTTCTCCATTTTTTTGCTCCTAAAAATCCCACATGTGAATGAAGTACTCCACTTTACTCATAATTAAAACCAAACAGCTTACCATTCATTCCAACATACAAACACATTTTCCACTTGGTCCATGTTTTATTTAAAACACAATTAAATGTTAAAAACAACACTTATCTACCCCCTTACTTATCTAACCACCGAGCTAAAACTCCATGCAAAGTGCTCAAGTCAACAATTTAGATTTAATATAATGAATATTATATTTTATTATTTCAACAACCATGCTATAGTCAACTTATACGTAAACCATTTAATGATAACGATAAAGTAAATGAGATTCATAATGGGTATTTAATAATTTCACTCAACCATCATTCACACATAAATGAATATAATCCACAAACATGGTCCATTTGTCTTGTTACATTTTCTGACTACCTAAGCATAATAAACTGCCTATAAAAGGAATACAAATTCACTCACAACATCATATTAATAGCGATGTATGATGGTCGGTTTATTCCTGTGGAGTTTAGCTACATCAGCGTAATCCATTCATCATCTATCAATATCAACCAAATAGACAAACAACATAAAGAATTCACATATCATATAAGTAAATGAAATGATACCCAATCTCGTAGTGTTTCGATTCTCATATTACCTTTGTTGTTTTAAGTTCAACATCTTGTTTTGAAAACCTCTCTCCAATGATTCCCTTCTTCACTGTTTCAATGAGGGTGTACCTACTCCTGCATCCACCTCATGTCACCAAGAAGGTAGCTAGTCTAAATCATTAAAATTCAACATAATGATCTAATAAGAATACTAATTTTCACATTCGAAAAATGATCATAACAAATAATTATCCATTTTAAACATGTCATTTTAATCATCATGATTAAAAAAGTATTGAATTTTTAAATATACATAGGAGGGATGTTGTAATGCCCACTAAAACAACCCACTTTAGACCCAAGAACAACCTAGGATTAGTTAGGAAAACTATGGAATAATATTTTTATTTATTACAAGAATCTTCAACCGGGTCACAAGGTAAGAGTTCTCACTAACAGGTTCTAGAAAAAAACTAATCCACTAGAATATACTTTTCTCTTATTAAAAATTATTAGAGGTCAGAAGGTTCAAAACTTTAGGGTTAGAAAGTTCAATTAGGTTTAGAGGGTAAAACCTCACCAAACCCACTCTCTAATAGGCTCAAAGATTCAACTTGATTTTTCTCAAAATTAACGTATTCAAATTTTTCATAAAACATTCCCATTGGATAGGATAAATTTCCTCACCTTTCCAAGTGATATAAATAATTCATCCTAACTCCTCATATTTTTCTAGTTATGGGCCGACGGGCCTTGGGGTAAAATGTTTCCCCAAAAATGTAGGCCTATGGGCTCTAGGGGTGAAAATTTACCCCACGGGTGGGTTAGCGGGCCATGGGGAGACTTTTGGAAAAATTTCTATGTGTGGAGGCAAAAAACCAAGTTTGCGCCCATGCACCTGTGGGTCCACAAGTCAACAAGGGACATGTGGCGCCTCCCAAGTCAGCGCAGGGAGAGCGAGGCGGTGGGAGAAATTTTGAAAAATGTTCCTGCGCAGGGTTGAAAATCCAACTTTGCACCTGCGGTCTTGTAAGTCTGCAAGGGACACGTGGCATCTCCTATGCCTATGCGGGGTAGGCGGGTAGCATGGATAAAATTAGTTTAACACCCCGAATGGCTAAGAGGTTAGCATTCACCCGTGCCTCTGCCGGCATCTTGCGATGCCACGTGACGGCTCCCGATTAATTGTGGGCCGGTGGGTGGCAAGGAAAATGTGGAAAATTTTCCCAAAGTTTTTTGAAACTTACATTGTCAAAAAGTGCCCCACTCCTCGGCCGATGCCTTGTGACACCATGTGGCATCACCTGATTGGTTGCGTGCCGATGGGGTGGGGTGGAAAATGTGGATAATTTTTCCAAAATTTTATGGGAGCAATAAGTTAAAAAGGGATCCACCCCTCTATTGACATATCATGGTGCCACATGGTATCCTCTGATTGGCTGTGGGGTGGTGGGAAAAATTTGGAAAATTTTCCCAAAAATTTTCAGAGCTCTAAGGGAAAAGTTTTGTGCCCATGGGCTCGCCAAGGAAATTGTTCCCAATTTTTCTTTTTGACGCCAAGTGAAGAAAAACTTCAAAAGGCTATAACTTTAGATTGAGAGATTAGTTTTGGGAAAACAAGGACTTTATGGAAATCTCTCAACATCCTCTTTGCACAAGATTAATTAATTTATAGTTTTGATGGAGTTTTAAGGGGTAAATTTCACAAAAAATAGTCTAGAGGCTTTTACAGTGCGAACTAGTATATTTTAACTTGTAAGAATCGTTCATTTTGATATTATTCCTCTCTCAACATGTCAAAATGACATGGATAATTGTTCTTAGATGGATTTAAGAAGGATTTCAAGATTCAATTTGTTTGATTGATTTGCAATTTGAACATTTACATTTCTTGACAGAAAAATGACTGTAAGAGGGTTGAGCCTGATTTTTCAAGGTTTTGAAAGATTTCTCCATGTGTGTTATAGTCTAACTGAATTCATTTAGGACACACTACTTCAATTTAATCATTTAATCGATTATTTCATTGTTGCAGGTAAAGTATTTGCCAGTTAGAAACAAAACAAAGATGAAGTTTGAAAGGGCCTATTTATAATTTTTCATCATCCAAGTCTAGAAATTCCTTCCAATTCCAATATAATACATTTATTTGATTCAAATCCAATTATTCAAAAACCAAAATACAATTCTGATTTCCAACTTTACACATTTCAAAGGACAAATTTCTGCATTTTCCTTCGTACGCATTTATTTATTTCAAACAAAGATTTAAATTCATATCTAGATGATTAAATTCAACACAATGATACAATTTGAGGAAGGTTATGCAATCGTTTATACATTCCAAAATATAACTTTACAACTTCCTTCTTTTATTCTTTAAAAAAAAAATATTATATACAGGGTAGAATAATACATTTTCTTCTCATGTGTTTCACTTTTCCACTTTCCAATCAGGGATTTCATAGTGCATGCTAAACATACATTTCCAATGGAATAATATCATATGGACAAGACAAAACCACTTCAAGTAATTCAAATGAAACTCATGCAACCTCCTTTCTATTTGATTTCAAAATACAACCTACAAAACATGTATCATTCTTTCACATTCTTTCCAAAGCAGAATACAAAGTATAACTCTTTTATATTTAAAATTTATACTTTCATTTTCAATACAAAGTATCTTTCCATTATAATAAATACACAGATAATCCACTTCAAGTGGGAAAGGTTACAATAAGATTTCATTTCATAAGGGACTGTCAAACCGACCTTATCTCAGCTCCAAAACAACAATATGCTGATTTCTAATTCTTCCAATTTGATCACAACAAGAGCATGGGAAAGGTAATTCTCTCCACCCAACAAAGAAATCCAATGAAAAGGAGAAGCCATCATTCTTCATTGGCCCCCAAGCCCCAACCATAATGCAATAAAAGATGTGATCCAACTCATGGCAACAACAGACTTCCACAAACACACAAGCAACACTTTCACAATAAAAACACAGTCCAAAACATAATGTAGTTTACAACTACATTAGAAAAACATGATAACCAATACGAAGGCTTCATTAAGCAATCCAAAGGACCAAGAAACTATGGGGGATGTTGCTTATAGCTCTCAAGCAAGAAATGGGTATCACCACATGAGAACAAACCACCAGAATATGTATATATGTACCATTTTAAATCCTTGACATGCCTTTATGCCTCCCCCAAGTACCCCTTATTCCTCACATTTCCTTATGCCTCCCTGACCTCTTATGGCACCCCATAACGAGTAAATAAATGCAAGATATTTTTTTTTAAGGTGGAACCCAAATCCCAACTCCCTCCACCCTTATGCATTCCTAACACACATTTGTGCCTCCCACAAAATAACCCCATAGTCTTCTCCTACACCATTCCTAGGCCATCTATCCAACAACCCATAAACATACCAAAAAATTCACACATTAACATTTACATTTATAAAAGAAGAGAATTTCAAGAGCCAAGCTCCTACCTCTCCATGACAGAGTTGTCCCAAGTTCCAAAACAATAAGCTTTATCCCAATGCAAACAATCCAAATCAGCCAAGCACAAGTATGCAACAATCTTCCAAAATATTCTTCAAGCAAGAGCTCCCAAAACAACAAGAAATTCACCCAAAAATAGTCTCCAAAATGAAGCAACCCCAAAACAAGGAAAACCATTTGAATTTTATAGAAGAGGGAAAGGAAGAGGATGAGGCAAATCCATGTAGGATGCCATATCACACATCTTCAATCCCAACCCTCAAAAGTCAACATCATTCTTCAAAGCATAATAAATAGGTGGGTGAATAATATGATAGTTTACTTATACACTCAAATCCAACACACACCCCAAAGGACTAAAATTAAATCATGTAAGAAAAGTGCAATTAAAACCTACAATTTACCTTCTTAAAAAGCATTATAAATTTTTATCTCAACTCTCGAACCATATGTATGGTTGGTAATTAAATTTAAGAGGTATGGGATAAGTTTAACTTGTCCCACAAGCCTCCAAAATTAGCCTCCAAGGACATATTCAAATTTCCAAGAAAGTGGAGTGTCTCACACTCAAAGGTCAATTCACACATCTCTTGGAACACTTTAATTCAAGGCCAACAACTCTATTAATTACTTTCTCATGATATCTTTTAATTAATTAATATTAGTAACATGCTTACCCACAATATTAATACAACATTTAATAAATAAATAATGGGGCAATTGCATTACAAAATAAACACATGAAAACATAAACAAATGGACCAAAATAAAAGGAAATACATAAAACCCCTTGGTCACATTTAAAGGTGATCCCCCCCATGGGAATACCTAACACACACAAACAAATACTAGTTGTCATGGTGACCTTGTTGAATTCATCTAGAATTCCAATGTGGTTGGTCTTCAATCCCTCGATGTTTTTTGTGATATTTAAACCTGCAAAACACAAATACCTCCCTCGGCCTCGTGGCCATATCAGAACATCCAAAATAATATAATATAATTATCAAAATATCTAGATATATGAATCACAACAACATCAAGCAATCTAGCAATATCATTTAAAATTTTACTCAACAATTATATCATCATCCAATAATTTCAATTTCTAGGTCTACTCACAATATCAAAATATCACAAGTCCGCACAACATCCATAATATAACCATGTCAAACAATATACCATTATCAATATCCAAAATGTCTCTAATAATTATCATGCATCACAACTGAATCAAGTCAATAACAATCCATGATCTACATCTATCATCATACTATAATAAGGTCCATAATCATGTCTATAATATAATCAGCGGTATCATGATTAGTATCAAAAGGTGTCAAAGGGAAGTGGGCACTACAAATGTGACACTATTAGCTGGTAGCATTATGTTACCGAATGAAAACATTATGTTACCATCTGATAACATTATGACATTTTTTGGTAGCATAATGTTGTCATCTGGTAGCAAATTTCTCTTTTGTACACATGGTAAAGATGATTTTTTTTTTTTTTTTTGGCTATTACAATAAATGCTAGGCAAATCAATTCAAAAAATTAATTTGTACCTACAAAATTTAGACAAAACAACAAGAGACCTAACACCTCAAAATTAACTAAATCTAAATTTCAAAAATCTAAATATTTATGAATTAATGAAGATTTACCACTAAATTTTTCACTAATTGACGTCATAAGGGTTCAAGATAAATTGCAATATCTAATTCTTAGTGTGTGCATCATATGGTAACCATGAATAACAACGAAGATGCCTTGAAATGGCATCCACCCAGTGTCATTTGATCATTAAATTTTTTTTAACCTCCCTACAACTTTATCAAGAATTTTTTAGTGCATAATCAAAACTTATATAGAATATCAAGTGTATGCCATCTACATTTTAGCTTTATTTGATTATAGTTTTTAATTATTCATGTGTCGTTTTGGACGACACTAAAGTTAGGCGAGAAGTAAATTGGAAGTGAGAAGACACAAGAATGCATTCATGCAAGTCTAAACTATGTATACGCTTCAACTTATGATATAGACATGCAATTATTTATTGTATTCAATTTCAATTTCATAGAATTATGTTGAATTTATTATGTTTATGATTATCTTGGGAAGACATCTACATTTAATACAATTATCAGCCAACAACAATTATGAGATTGATAAAAAAACTGGAAAACAAATAGCTTATATATTTAATGCAGTTTCTACTATCGTGTAAACTTTTATGTTGACAAAATAAATGTTGAAAAGCAATCGCCACGAAGGTGATCATATACATCAAACAAGTGGATCTGAAATGAATCCCTAAACAAGTTAGAAATTTCTTTTTGGAAATAAATAGAAATATGTGTACAATGTCAACAAAATTAAAATTATAACCAATTTTAAGTATTGAAAGAAACAAAAGAATCCATGTGCATAGCCTTAGGCCCAACCACTTTAATACCCATCACATCTAAAAGGATTTATCTTATGTTTGTTAAATTTTTTACTGAAGAAAAGCTTTATAGAAATCTCCATTTCCATTTTAAGCAACAAATTTTCTTTTCCAAATTCATTTCAAAGCAAACAAAATAAGAATAAGAAAAAAATAATAAATTTGGTTCAAATTATTAGAAATAATCTAACACAATAATAAAAACACCGCATGTAATTATATTGAATTTAGAAATCATTCGGGATATTGTATTCATCTAGAGATAAATTCTTATACAAATGCTTGATCCTATAATTTCTAGAAGTTAAGTCTTATCACTTAGTCTTCCTCATGTCTCTCTCCATGAATCTCTCAAGCTTATCCCTAGGATCACTCACACTCCAAAATAGCTACGTGAGTTGTTTATCACAACACACTCTCACTATACTATTGATATGAGTTATATAAACTCATTATTAATAATATTAAAATATATTAATAATGTTATACAATATACTTATAACATTCACTCCCCTATTGTTAACATTATTAATTCTCAATATACACTCCCCTAATATTGACATGGTAAAAAAACATTCACACACTTATCTGCACTATGCTCACTCATGTGGCATGCCAAACTTCGCTGATGACCTTCATCAAAAGAAATTTTCTCTCCTTCCATGGTTTTAAAGAGGTTTACCACAAACCTTTATGTGACAGGTACCCATCAACTATCCACTCATGTGGTTTTCTGGGTCTCCCACAAACTTTTTTCAAGATCCACGAACCGACTTACATTGGTGTTTCCGATCTTCTGCAATGTTCTGAAATCAAGGGAAAATACAAGAAATATCACAAACACTGGAGCTCACTTAGTTGAACAAGTACGATCCATTTGTTCTTATTTGTAGAAATTAAACACACGACTAAAATAAAATTCCACAATAACATTTTGCAGCCCCGTCGCTTGCGGCTGGCGAGAGGTTGTTGATTGACCTTCTTCCTTCGTTTCCTCCTTCCTGCATCAGTCATGTTGTTAGCTCAACCGGATTTGATCATGGAACTCAAATACAACTTAATCGTCGGGAACATCGAAAATGCATCCATAAAACAATTTTTATTTTATTTTACAGATTTTTTTGACAAGACATGAGGATATAACCATGTAACTAAAATCACCTATTTAAATATTTGTGACACTTTGATTTTAAGAAAAGACTTTAAAGTACACTTTAAACGATTGACAAAATATGAAATTAAAAAAATACACCACGAATGAGAAACAAAACAAAAAATTTGAGCAAAGTGCGACTACACTCTTATTGGGACAGACTTAATACTAAAACCAATGACCCACGACTCTACGAAAAAATTAATACCACACCTCTTTAGATGGAAATACCACGACTTAAAATAGAGGCGGTTTTTGAAGATTATTCCAGCAAAGAGAAATTGGATGCACTCCAATGAAAATTTCGCAGTTGTTGGCAAGATGTCAATGCGAATGTGAGGACTGCTTTTAATCTAACCAGTAGTGTGGAAGAATTTTTACAGTTTTTTTTTAATCGATGTGGTCTGATGAGTTTCCCATTGCAGTTCATACGGATTCATTCACATACGAATGGAGTTGGATACATCGATACACATACCCAACTATCAATGTAGGTAGGTACCCTGATGCTGAAGTGAATACATAAAAAAACCATTCCACAAACGCGTGATGTCTATCTCAAATATTGGTTGCATGAGTCGCCGAGATTGGAGAAATCACCAAGAGTGCATGCAAATAATTCAAAAGCGACACAAAGAAAAATGTAATGACAATGCTAAATAACAACATAGGTGAGTGTAAGAAGACGCACGCGGACTGAAACTAGATCAAGCTGTTGTGTTTGAGATGAGGTTGGTTCTGCTAAAAAATTCACCAAGTAACCATGTGTGTCTCTGATGGAGTATCCAGGTCTTTGAGAACCGATCCAAATGTGCTCGCATAGATTGATTTTTGCAGAATTGGAACAAGACCGTAATATGACAGCCACATAGATCATAATAGAAATAAATCCACAGATATGTAAATATCAATTAAAACATGCATCGAGTAAATTTTTTTAAGCTTCTTCCCCAAAATCATATAACTGTCTTTGTACTAAAACTTGAATTGTGTACTTCTGAGAAAATGTTGATGTAGAGAACGAAGCCAACAAGATTGCTATCACCATACGAAGGTAAATAACGATTACATGAATATGCAGAAGTTGTAGACACCATAGTGATTATTTTGAAACCAAATGCAACATGAAAAGAAAAACCAATCTTCTCAGGTGCGATGAGAATGAAATGTGTAGTGAACCGAATGGATGTTGTTTAGAACTTCTCCGGTATGTTTCAAAATTTCACAGATCTAACATAGTTGTAACAAAAATATCAAAACACAATGTTTCTCATATTAATGAATAACATGCACGGGCAACTGGACCAACACTAGAGCTGCCCCACTGAATTTTTAAGATCTTATAGCTGCTCTAATACCTAATAATAAATTTGGTCCAGATTATTAGAAAAAATCTAATACAATAATAAAAACACGTAATACAATTATATTGAATTTAGAAATCATTCGGGATATTGTATTCATCTAGAGATAACTTCTTATACAAATGTTTGATCCTATAATCTAGGAGTCAAGTCTTATCACTTAGTCATCCTCATGTCTCTCTCCATGAATCTCTCAAGCTTATCCTTAGGATCACTCACACGCCAAAATAGCTACATGAGTTGTTTATCACAAAACAATCTCACTATACTATTAATATAAACTCATTATTAATAACAGTACAATATATTAATAATGTTACACAATATATTTGTAACAGAAAATCCCATGTATGTTAAAATCCTTTCAAATTCTTTTACCAATTTCTAGCTTGATCTTCTTTCATAATTTCAAATTCCACAACGTCCAAGTCCCTTAAAAAAATATTGTATGTACAATGAACTAAAAAATAATGAAATAGCCCGATTCTAATTGTCCCTATTGCATTTTCTCATGCAAAACTGAGTTCAAATTTCTCTTTCCATTTTGCTCCCAAAAATCACACGTATGCCAATGGAGTCCACTTTACTCACAATTAAAAGAAAACAACTTCCCATTCATTCCGACTTCCAAACACATTTTCCACTTGGTGCATGTTTTATTTAAAACAATTAAAATTTAGAAACAACACTTATCTCCCCCCTTCCTTATCTAACCACCGAGTTAAAACTCCAGGTAAAATGGCCAATTCAACAATTTAGATTTAATTATATTCTCTCAACAACGTCCATGCCATGGCCAACTTATACATAGACCATTCCAAGACAACGACAAAGTTAGTTAAATTCATAACATGTATTTTATAATGTTATTCAACTATCATCCACACACAAGTGAATATAACCCACAAACATGGCTCATTTGTCTTGTTACGTTTTTTTGACTTATATCCATAAGTCAAATAAACTACCTATAAAAGGAATAATCTTTCACTCACAAAAATTGTATTAATAACGATGTACGATGGTCAGGTTATGTTAGTGGAATTTAGTCGCATTGGCACAATCTTCTCATTTTCGATCAATATCAACCGAATAGATGAAGAAAAACAAAACATAAAGAAGTCACACATCACACAAGTAAAATATATGATACCTAATCCTGTGGTGTGTGTCAATTCTCATATTAACTTTTCTGTTTTAAGTTCATTATCTCAATCAGACATGATCTCTCTGATGATGCCCTCCCTCACCATTTCAATGAGGGTGCATGTGCTCTTGCATCCACTTAATGTCACCAAGAAGGTAGTTATTCTAAATCACTAAAATTTGACATATTGATCTAATAAGTATGTTACTTTCCACATTTGAAAATGATCCTAACAAATAATTATCCAATTTAAGCATGTCATTTTAATGATCATGATTAAACAAGTATTGAATTTTTAAATCCACACAAGAGAAATGTGACACTTTCAGCTAGTAGTATTATGCTATTGGTTGAAAACATTAAGCTACCATATAACAACATTATGATATCAGCAAGTAGCAAAATTCTCTTTTGTACACGTGGTAAAAATGATTTGAATATACAATTTTACTATTGGTGTAAATATTATATGAATTAACCCAAAATAATAATTTGTACCCAAAAAATTGAGATAAAATAACAAATAACCTAACACCTCAAAATTAACCAAATCTAAATTTCAAAAACTTAGATATTCATAAATTAATAAAGATTTACCATTAAAATTTACATTGATTTCTATTATAAAAGCAGTAAAGGTTTGAGATAAATTGTAATCTCTAAATTTGCTTATGTGCGTTAGGTTTGTAACTCTGAATAACTACCAAGATGACTTAAAATGACATCCACCCACTATCATTTGATCATTAAATACTAGCAATCACACATGAAATGTGTGATGGAAATGCCAAAGGGGAAGTATTGAAGAAGTAAAAGTGGAAGGAGTGAAATAACATGAGAGGAAGAGGATAGATGAAGTAAGGATTAGAACGAGAAGTAAAAGGATGAGTAGAATTTTGCAAGGCACCAATGGGAAAGTATTCTTTCTTACAACCACGTACCATTTTAGAAATTGTCAAAAGGAATCCCAGAATGCAAGGAATGGTCTATTGATACTACTAATGTCAGTATTTTTTTGTGATTTCCTCCCTTATGTAAATTTTAGGGGAATTCAGTAATACAGCTCATGGGACACTTTGCACTTGAAGGGGGCAAAATAGAAAATGGGAAAAATAAATTACGAAGGAAACAATCAACAAGGACACAATAAGTTGAGAACACATTGAATCAAGAATGTGCCCAACCTTAATTTATCTAGGCCATTATAATACATCACAATACTCTTATATCACTGGAATTTGAGTTTGGCTAAGGACAATGCAATGTGAGGTATCACCACCATTCATGTTGTTGAACTCTAAAGAGATCTCACTATGACGTGCTCTGTGATGCCCACTTCCCTATGACACTTAGTTGATTACCATTTTGAGTTATGCAGACTTTGGATATGGACATGATTTATACTTATGTTGATTAGCATGATGTTTTGTGACTAGATGCATTTGGATTATGATTGGATTTTGTTTTCAGTATGATCTACACTGACTCATGGACAGACTATTGGATTCCGATATTATTTTTATATAGATATATTGCATGTGTTCTAACATTTGATTTCTTCGCCATGTTGAATAGAATGTAGTTGTTGAATTTACATTACTATAATTTTGGATAATGATGAAATGCATAATTAAGTTGTGAATTAGACCTAGAAATAATGATTGCTTGAATTACGTATAGATGTTAATAAATTTCATGCATATGGTTATTTTGGATATTTTGACATGGCCGCAAGGCCGAAGAGGGTATTTTGCATTTTGCAGGAAACACAGCATGATCACAACCATGAGGGGGATTGGGGACCAAACACAACAGGATGTCGGGTGGTTACAACATTTGGTCGTCAAGGCAACTAGTAAATTGTGTTGTGTTACCTTTATTCTTTTATGTGTTAAGAAAATTTCCATGAGGGGGAAATTTTCTAATGTGACCAAGGGGGTAAGAATTTTGATTTCTTGTTTTAACTTGCTTTAGTAGGTGATTTCTATTTTTGATATCCTTTTGTTAAATTTCTTTTACTAAGTATGTATAGAATTAATTTAACACCTTGTTTTAAATTTTAAGTCTTGGAGGGTAATCTAGTGGGTGTAATAAATTTTGATTGTTGGCTCCTTGAGCCTTGTGTTTCCTCATGTATTGAATGCTTGGTTTTGAGTGTTGACCACTCCAAATCCTTTGAATCTCGAATTTGAGATTTTGGGCAATTTTAGGGGACTTGTGGGACAAGTTGAACTTGTCCCACACTTCCCAAAACCCCTTACCAACCATATCTATGGGTTGGAAATCTAAAAATGGGATTATTTATTGTTTTGGGAAGGGAAATATGACTTTGGAGTGCAATTTTTCTTTATTTTGCATTTATTTGTGCCTTAAGACACATGGGAAAGGGATGGATGTGGAAGATGAGTTATCAATCAACCCAACCACCGATTTATGGTGTTTTGGGATTTGAATTGACTTTGGGAGGTGGTTTGAGGATGTGTGATGTGGCATCCTACATGGAGCCACATCACTCTCACTCTTTCCTCTTGGTCTATTTATGGAAATTTCCTCTCATGTTGAGGGGGTTGGAGTTTTGTTTTTGTTTTGTTGAAGAGTTCTCTTTGGTGTTATTTTGGGAGAGAAAAGAATTGGGAGAAAGAGAAAAAAGGAGAGTGCTTGGACTTACATGCTTGGATTGATTTGGGAAGGAGCTTGGACAATTTTCTTGGTTTAGGCTTCTCTAATGGAGAGGTAGGAAACCCTCTCCTTTGTTTTGCTTTCATATTATTGTTGCTTCTATGCTAAAATTGTGAAAAATGCATGTTTACTTTGGTGTATTGTGAAAAATGGATATAATGCTTATTGTGTAGTATAAGAGAGGTATATGGGAATACTCATGAGGGAGGCAAAAGAGTAGATTAGGATATTGTGGAGGGAGTTTGAGAGGGATGCCCATCTTGGGTAAGAATGTTTACATTCTACCTTGTCTTTGAGGGAGCCATAAGAGGGGGGAGACATAAGAGTATGGGAGGAAAAATGGGTACTTGAGGGAGGCATAAGAGTCATAGGGGCTTGTGTTTTATTGTGGAAGGTTTTGGATGGGAATCTCATCTCAATTGGGAGGCATAAGGAAAACATTCCCATAGTTCCTTCTCTTGTTGGCTTGGATGAAAGCCTTGTTGTGCAAAGTATTATGTTATTTGTGTTTCCTTGTTGTTTCCTCTTTTTACTTTGAATGTTGTGAAGAAAATTGTATTGTGGAAGCAAGTATTGTTGCCTTGAGTTGGAGACCACCCTTCATTGTGTTGTGTTTGGGGCTCGGGGGTCAATGGAGGAGATTGCTTCTCTTCTCCATTGAGTTTTGGTTGGGAGGAGAGTGTTGCCTCTTCCCCTATCTTGGTTGTGACTTGATATACTTGGAACTTGGAGCATGGAAGAAGAACACCTTGGAGCACAAGAACCTTGTTGTTGACCATGTGAAAACATCATATAATTACCCACCTTGAGTGGAGAAAGAAATGTAATATTGCCTTGCTTTCTCTAGCTTCCATTATTGTAAATTTATTTCCACATGTAGTAGGGTATGTTGTAATAAGATTTTAAGGAAAAGTTGCATTGAAATGATAGTATTTCTTGCTCTAAAAAATTTATTGGAATTTTTGTTGAATCCTTGTGGAATATTGGAAAGAAATTACAAAAGAAAATATGTTAAAATTTTGCTTGAATACTTGGAAATGATGTGTTGGAAAGGTTAAGATAAAAATAGTGCATTATCCCTTCTCTTATACTTGATGGAAGAACTTAAGTTTTTTTTTTTTTTTTTTAAAGGCTTTAGTATAACAATGAACCATTGTATGTACTAGTTCTTTTATGCTTTCTTCACTTATGAATCTAATACAAAATCCATTACAAACTAATCAAAGGAATGAAATCAAACCTTTTGAATCCCATATAATGTTATTGATTTGTGTAGAAGGTGATCCTTATATAAAAAAAAAAACATGATGATACGTTTCAGCAGATATCCCTGATAGACAACTTGATACACAAAGCACTGACTGCCACCCGCGAATATTTAAATCGTTGCAATGCCTACAAATATTGTTTAAACGTTTTTCTTCTACAGATTAGGACACTGCGAGTGGTCTTAGCTTCACAAATATCAATCTGCATAGTAGGCCTCGCACATCTGCCCAAACAAATGTAAAGTTAGTCTCAAAAATCAAGACCAGTCAATCACCCTTAAATCGGTGTCTAATAGAATAACTGCTAATATAAAAAGAAATGATGATACGTTTCAGTAGATACGCCTGACAGACAACTTGAAACACAAAGCGCTGACTGTCACAGCGGACATTTAAATTGTTGCAATGCTTAGCAAAGATTTTGCACATTCTTTTTTTTATATAGATTAGGATCACTACGAGTGGTCCTAGCTTCACAAATATCAAACTACATGGCAGGTCTCGCAACTACCCCAAACAAATGTGAAGTTAGTCTCAAAATCAAGACCAGTCAATCACCCATAAATCGTGTCTAAGAGAGTGACTGCTAATATAATATAAAAAAAGGGATGATGATTCGTTTCAGTAGATAGTGCTTGTTAGATAACTTGACACACAACGCACTGTCTGTCACAGTGAATATTTAAATTTTTGCAGTGCTTGCAAAGAAAAAGGAAAAAAAAACTCTGTTCTGGGTGGTCGTCTTTTGATACTGAGTGTTGCATTAGACAAGCAATAGTTGGTATAAGCTTGTCCACACATCCTGACTGATAACAACATATCTGGAAATGGAGCTGTCCAACACGCCCTTTGTGCACTGTCCGCTCAAAGGGATTCTAAGACAAATCTAACGGAGAGAAATTCCAAATTTGGGGACGTCATTTTTCACTGAACGTGGAATATTGAACTAAAAAGTAAAGAAACTGAAAAATCATGACACATAGTTGTTATCCCGTGTTCTCACGTCGATCTGGGGCAGGTCACGCAATCGCTCTGACTGGGAGAGGATTCAAAAATGCCCTGCTTGCCCTCTATTGCGTTGATGGGAGATCTATCCCTCAGACTGCCGTTTGGAGATCTTGCCTAAAAAACTCAATTGGGAGTCCTAAAAAACGCTATTTCAGACTCTGCTTTACACTCTCAATCCGCACAAGTCTGAAATCAGCGTCCTTTGCACCGTTATGCAGGTGGCTGCGTTTCAAGACTTTGCTGACTATGAAACAGACGTCTAACCTCACCTGGGCACCTGGTCCCTGCTCTTTCAACAACGAATGGCTGTTCCAGCCAAAGGCGAGATAGTATTTAAGGCCGCACTATTCGATGCGAACCTGTAGCTATTCTCATGCCTTGACCACTCATGTGTCTCCACGTGGCCTGAACGACCTTCATGACCAGCTGACCACACTGAATTGTCACGGTTCAGGAAAGATTTGCAAATCCAATGGAGTTATTTGGGATGATGCTGGCCGATTGTGTAGGGTGTAGACTGCATAACGGCTAGGGCAGGTAAATGAAAGAAAGAAAAATATATGCAACCAGTTGGTTGTAGTCTGGAGCAGCCTGACCAAGCGAGTTGATATTATATGGCGGGTGGCTATTGAAATTCACCCACCCCCAACCGTTTCTACCCACCTCTCCTTATTCCTTACACTCTCAAATTGTAGATCTTAAGGTATAGGCCGCATCAGTCTTTAATTGAACGTAAATCCTTGGCCTCGTGGACGTGGCATATCGTAGGTATCATAATGGTATCACTTAAATTAACGGGCTCGACATCAGTAAGTTTACGCTTTAGAAAGATCATACTATGACTCATATATTAAAGTGTTTTCTAACGCACATCAAGATAGTAATATATGTATGTATCCCATATGTTCTTCGCATCTTAACGCAGATATATAGGCGCCTTGACCAAATATATAAGAAAAAAAATCAATGATAATCATAATACCTACATTTACCCGGGACGCATCTATTTTAACCTTCGTTATAAAATGGAGCTCATAATGTGAATACGGGCTCAGTGATCTATGATACCCTATATTGAAGTTGCCTGTTGTAGTACACTATGCTGAAAGTCGAAATTATCCGTTAGCTAGCCAAGTCGCACGTTGGCAAATACCCTTGAAAAATGTTGAAGTTAAAGCCCGAGTGGTTTGGAATTAAACCGCGAAGTGAACCATGATTAAGTTCTTATTTTGCCTTTTTCGGTTATACACAGGTAAGCCTGATTGTAAGCGTACCAGTATACCTCGATATCAAGCATTTTGACCACAAGACATGTAGGATAAAACAAATCAAACTGAAGTTTGAATATCCACTACCTTGCTTAAATTTCAAAAAAAAAAACTTGTCACATGTCCGTCACGGGTCACTTGGTACAAATACCTGGCGTCAAAAAAAAAAAAAAATCGTCGTCGTCGTCGTCGATCGTCATTGACGTGAGTGTGGCGTCGTCGTCTTTTTGCGGCATTACAATTTTGCTATCAGAGCCAGGGGTTCAAAGCTGGGACCCTTGGGCACACGCAGGAAAACGCAGAACATGAACCTTTCAACTTAGTACAGAGCTGATTTTTTTTTAAAATATAAAAGGCCATAATGTTGATAATTATAGTAAACAACAAATCTAGAAAAAACTGACACAAGACCTAGTACAGATGAACTAACTCTTGCCTCGATCTGTGTAGGGGGCGCGGATTGGGTGAGGGGTCTCTTCACATAGACTTAGACATACTACCACCAGAGCAAGCCGTAGCAGCCCTTCTGCCTCAGATTTTGCAGACACTCCAGGATGTCAATGCTGCTATACACGGAGAGCCCTTAGGACGATGACTGTGCTAGACATAGTGTGGAGCCATCAGTAGATGCCTAGGCATCCGCTCGACACAGTGAGAAGCATAGAGCAGAGAATTTCCGTGCAGAGTCGACTAGGTCAAAGTCACTACAAAGAGGACATGGGGACAAGATCTCAGGACATAGGGATAGATCTCGGAGCCCTAGGCAGAGGGAGGAGCATTCAGATAGACCTAGGATTCGTCATACTTTGGCTGCAGATCATATCAGGGAGATCTTGAAGCTGTGACCCTCTCACTATTCAGGTGATATAGGTGGTTTTCAGGCAGCGGCCTGGTTGGTGAGCTTGAGTGGATGCTTTAAGCTCTGTCCTTGTAGTAGCAACACGAAAGCTCGTGTTGCGATCCATCTTTTGAAGGATGGAGCAGGATTCTGGTGGAGAACCGAGGAGCAGAAGCTCCATGTCGACTCAGAGACGATTACCTGGGAGTTTTTTGAGGAGCGGTTCAGGAGCAGGTATTTACCCAGGGGATTTATTCAGCAGCGGATAGATGAGTTTCATGACCTCCGTCAGGGATCGATGACAGTAGCTGAGTATGAGAGTCGATTTCTGGACCTACTCCAGTACGTTGACTATATGTAGGATGAGAAGGTACGGATTCACAGGTTCATTCAGGGCCTGAACTTGGATCTAGGTGGCACAGTGCGCATTCACTGTCCACAGACATTAGCAGAGGCCGCGGAAAAGGCCTATATTGCAAAGGAGACGCGGGGGAAGACATAACAGGCTAGAGACAGAGTTCGGATCCGTATCCAGCAGATGTAGAATAGTAGGT
This sequence comes from Taxus chinensis, assembly GCA_019776745.2. Lineage (NCBI taxonomy): Eukaryota > Viridiplantae > Streptophyta > Pinopsida > Cupressales > Taxaceae > Taxus > Taxus chinensis. The sequence continues at coordinate 590,653,230 of CM034155.1, forward strand.
CGAAGGGGTCAGTTCCTCCTCCACGGGGTGGACAGAGTTCAGGGCAAACTTCTTTTAGGCCACCACAGTAGCAGCAGCAACAGCAAACCCGCCCACCTTACCAACCTCCTCAGAGATTCGACGCACAAAGAGGACGTAGTATGGGGCCTCCTCCTAGGGGTCCCATCAGGACACAGGGTGCACCGAGAGCTTAGTCAGTAGGAGCTCGTCAGCAGAGACCTCAGTAGTCCATAGCCGGATTGTCAGGATCTATATCTCAGTCATCTAGAGTACCAGCTAGAGCTGCTTCCCACTGGAGAGGACCAGGCAGCTATTATGGTTGCGGAGTTGTTGGACATATTTGGAGAGATTGCCCACATAACCCTACCAAGGGTAAGACACAGAGCTCAGAGCCTACTGTTGGAGATATGGCATGGAGTCATCGGATCTACGCAGCGGTCGAGAACCGCCAGGCTGAGCATCAGAGTACTGTGATTGAGACGACAGGTAGTATTGGTGGTATTTCCACCTCTATATTATTTGATTCTAGTTCCTCTGATTCATTCATTGCACCATCTTTGGTAGAGCGTTGTAGGCTGGTGGCAGTTAGGCAGGGCCGTAGTTGGGATGTTGAGATGGCTTCTGGAGCCAATATTTCTGTAGACTCCTTAGTTCAAGGAGTGTGTAGTGGATTTGGGACCCTTCACCACTAAATCTGATCTTCGGATCCTTCCATTAGGGTCTTATGGCATCATTTTTGGTATGGACTGGTTGTCTGCTCACAGAGCTAGAGTGGACTGTTACCATAAGACTATTGCTTGCACTGATGACCTTGGGGCGGAGTCAGTGATATCAGGAGTTAGGAGACCTGTTTCTATTCACACCATCTCCGCTATGCAGCTTAAGCGGTGTATGCGACGGGGTTGCCAGTTGTATGCTGTTACAGTTAGTGACAGATCAGAGAATGAGTCAGAGGGACCTTCCCTCGATGATCATCCCATCTTATCAGAGTTCGCTGATGTGTTTCCAGGGGAGCTATCGGGATTACCTCCCCCATGTGAGATCAACTTCCATATAGATCTAGTTCCAGGCGCAGAGCCTATCTCACGAGCACCTTATCAGATGACTACACCTGAGTTATGTGAGCTCAAGTTGTAGCGTGAGGGCCTTCTAGAGAAAGGCCTAATTCCGTCCTAGTGTATCCCTTTGGGGCGCACCCGTTATCTTCGTGAAGAAGAAAGATGGATCTCTTCGGCTGTGTATTGATTACCGTCAGCTGAATAAAGTAACGATCAAGAATCGTTACCCCCTTCCACGCATTGATGATTTGTTTGATCAAATGAAGGGGGCTACCGTTTTTTCCAAGATAGATCTTAAGTCAGGGATACCATCAGCTCAGGATTGCGGAGATGGATATTCACAAGATAGCTTTCTGTACGAGATATGGCCACTACGAGTTCACAGTGGTACCTTTCGGTTTGACGAATGCCCCCGCAGTGTTTATGAGTTTGATGAATGGGGTATTCAGGACCTTCCTTGATCACTTTGTGCTTATCTTCCTTGATGAAATTTTGATTTACTCACGCACACGTGAGGAGCACGAGGAGCACCTTCGTCAGGTTCTTCAGTGTCTTCGTGAGCAGCGCCTTTACGGGAACTTGGAGAAGTGTGCGTTCTTTCAGACTGAGGTGCAGTATTTGGGCCACGTTATTTCTGGGGAAGGCATCACAGTCGATCCTTCCAAGATTCGAGCCATCATGGATTGGCCAGCACCCACTAGTGTGACCGAGGTGCGTAGTTTCATGGGTCTAGCAGGATACTACAGGAGGTTTGTTCAAGACTTTCTCTTGGATTTTGCACCCTATCACTTCCCTTCAGCGGAAAGGGAAGAAGTTTTTATGGTCAGATAGATGTGAGCAGGCCTTCAGAACACTTAAGGAATTCCTTATAAGAGCACCTATCCTTGCAGTGCCAGATCCTCATGGAGATTTTTTCGTATGCACAGATGCTTCCTTAGCAGGACTTGGAGGACTGCTAATGCAGGAGGGTAGAGTAGTTGCCTTTGAGTCTCGCAAACTCAAAGATTATGAGCTCAATTATTCGACCCATGACCTTGAGCTTGCAGCAGTGGTACATGCTTTAGTGCGGTGGAGACATTTTCTTCTTGGCCGGAGATTTACACTCAGGACTGATCACTTGAGTCTTCGCCACCTCTTCACACAGCGCAATCTCAATGCTCGTCAGCGGCGTTGGATGGAGTTACTTTGTGAGTATAACATGCAGATAGATCATGTGAAGGGGAAGGAGAACGTGGTGGCAGATGCCTTGAGTAGACGGAGACATGTGGCTTTGGCCACCTCAGTGGGTACGGATTTGCGGAGTAGGATCTTGCAGCAGCTTCCTCAGGATAGTTTCTACCTTGCAGCCATAGTGGAAATTGAGTCACAGAGACCCCTTGAGGGGAGATTTGATGGGTTTTCATTAGAGGCAGATGGTCTTGTTAGACACAGAGGTCGGATATATGTTCCTAGAGATGGAGGCTTGAGACATGACATTTTGACAGAGGCTCATCGTGCACTGTATTCAGCCCATCCCGGGGTGAAGAAGATGCACGCCACCCTGAGACAGTTGTACTTTTGGAGAGGACTTCGGAGAGACATAGCTTCTTTTGTATCCCACTGTTTAAAGTGTCAGAGGGTGAAGGCCGAGCATCAGCATCCAGTTGGCCTTCTCTATCCTCATGCCATACCGGAGTGGAAGTAGGACACGATTTCGATGGATTTCATTGTTGGGTTTCCGACGTCGAGATACCACCATGACGCCATCTTGGTCACGGTGGATAAATTGACGAAGGTAGCTCATTTTTCCCCAATGAAGACTACCTATACGGCTAGTGCAGTAGCACGAGTATATCTTGATGAGATTGTCAGACTACATGGGATTCCGCGGAAGATCATTTGCGACCGCGACCCTTTGTACACCTGCCATTTCTGGACCACCATGCAGTATGCCCTCGGGATGACGATTAATTTCAGCACAGCTTATCACCCATGAGACCGATGGACAGACAGAGAGGGTGAATCATATTTTGGAGGATATGCTCAGGATGTACGTGATGGATCATCAGTCGAGATGGGAGGAGTATCTGTATTTTGTGGAGTTTGCCTACAATAATAGTTTTCTAGAGTTCTATAGGCATGGCTCCTTTTCAGGAATTATATGGTAGAGAGTGCAGGACACCTCTCAGTTGGGACAGGGTTGAGGATAGCGTTTCCCTTGGGCCAGCATTATTACAGGACATGGAGCAACAGGTTACCCTGATCAGACAGAGATTGCAGGAGGCACAGGATAAACAGAAGAAGTATGCAGACCAACATAGGACAGATCACGCAGTTTTGAGGTAGGCACGAAGGTGTTTCTTCATGTCAGACTGCATAAGAGCCCTATCTGTTATGGAAAAGGTTCTAAGCTTGCTCCTAGGTTTGTGGGTCCCTTTGAGATCTTGGAGCGCCTCGGTCCCTTGGCCTACCGCCTAGCATTGCCACTTAGCTTATCATCGCGTCTATGATGTATTTCACGTTTCTGTGCTTAGGAGATATGTTTCTGATCCTTCTCATGTGCTCGATCAGACTGCATTGCAGGTGCAGGATCAGGGGCAGGTGATAGTGGAGCCCGTGCGCATTTTAGATCGCAGGACACTGGGCCTTCGCGGTAGAGAGATTGATCAGGTTTGGGTCCAACGGGATAGGTACGATGAGACTGCTGCTACTTGGGAGGATGCTACATCATTGCGAGCTTAGTTTTCACACTTATTTCAGTGAATTCCAGGAGGAAGTCTAGTCTAAGGGGAGGGGGATGTAATGCCCACTTCCCTACGACACTTAGTTGATTACTATTTTGAGTTATGCAGACTTTGGATATGGACATGATTTATACTTATGTTGATTAGCATGATGTTTTGTGATTAGATGCATTTGGATTATGATTGGATGTTGTTTTCAGTATGACCTACACTGACTCGTGGACAGACTATTGGATACCGATATTATTTTTATATGGATATATTGCATGTGTTCTAACATTGGATTTCTTCGCCATGATGAGTAGAATGTAGTTGTTGAATTTACATTACTATGATTTTTGGATAATGATGGAATGCATAATTAAGTTGTGATTTAGACATAGAAATAATGGATTAATTGAATTACGTATAGATGTTAATAAATTTCATGCATATGATTATTTTAGATATTTTGACATGGCCGCAAGGCCGAAGAGGAGTTCTTTTGCATTTTGCAGGAAGCACAGCCTGATCACAAACATGAGGGGGATTGGGGACCAAACACAATAGGATGTCGAGTGGTTACAACATTTGGTCGTCAAGGCAACTAGTAAATTGTGTTGTGTTACCTTTATTCTTTTATGTGTTAAGAAAATTTCCATGAGGGGGAAATTTTCTAATGTGACCAAGGGGGTAAGAATTTCATTACTTGTTTTAACTTGCTTTAGTAGGTGTTTCTTTTGTGATGTCCTTTTGTTAAATTAATTTTGTTAAGTATGTTTAGGATTAAATTAACATCTTGCTTTAAATTTTAAGTTTTGGAGGGAAGTCAAGTGGGTGTAATAAATTTTGATTGTTGGCTCCTTGAGCCTTGTGTGTCCTCTTGAATTGAATGCTTGGTTTTGAGTGTTGACCACTCCATGTTCTTTGAATCTCGAATTTGAGATTCAGGGCAATTTTAGGGGACTTGTGGGACAAGTTAAACTTGTCCCACACTTCCCAAAACCCCTTACCAACCATATCTATGGGTTGAGAATCTAAAAAGGGGATTATTTATTGTTTTGGGAAGGGAAATATGACTTTGGAGTGCACTTTCCTCATTTTGCATTTAATTGTGCCTTAAGGCACATGGGAAAGGGTTGGATGTGGAAGAGAGTTGTCATTCAACCCAACCACCCATTTATGGTGTTTTGGGATTTGAGTTGACCTTGGGAGGTGGTTTGAGGATGTGTGATGTGGCATCCTACATGGAGCCACATCACCCTCACCCTTTCCTTTGGTCTATTTATTGAAACTTCCTCTCTTGTTGAGGGGGTTGGAGTTTTGTTTTTGTTTTGTTGAAGAGTTCTCTTTGGTTTTTTTTTTGGGAGAGAAAAGAATTGGGAGAAAGAGGAAAAGAGAGTGCTTGGACTTGCATGCTTGGATTGATTTGGGAAGGAGCTTGGACAAGTTTCTTGGTTTAGGCTTCTCCAATGGAGAGGTAGGAAACCCTCTCCTTTGTTTTGCTTTCATATTATTGTTGCTTCTATGCTAAAATTGTGAAAAATGCATGTTTACTTTGGTGTATTGTGAAAAATGGATAGAATGCTTATTGTGTAGTATATGAGAGGTCTATGGGAATACTCATGAGGGAGGCAAAAGAGTAGATTAGGATATTGTGGAGGGAGTTTGAGAGGGATGCCCATCTTGGGTAAGAATGTTTACATTCTACCTTGTCTTTGAGGGAGCCATAAGAGGGGGGAGGCATAAGAGTATGGGAGGAAAAAGGGGTACTTGAGGGAGGCATAAGAGTCATAGGGGCTTGTGTTTTATTGTGGAGGGTTTTGGATGGGCATCTCATCTCAATTGGGAGGCATAAGGAAAACATTCCCATAGTTCTTTCTCTTGTTGGCTTGGATGAAAGCCTTGTTGTGCAAAGTATTATGTCATTTGTGTTTCCTTGTTGTTTCCTCTTTTTACCTTGAATGTTGTGAAGAAAATTGTATTGTGGAAGCAAGTATTGTTGCCTTGAGTTGGAGACCATTCTTCATTGTGTTGTGTTTGGGGCTCGGGGGTCAATGGAGGAGATTGCTTCTCTTCTCCATTGAGTTTTGGTTGGGAGGAGAGTGTTGCCTCTTCCCCTATCTTGGTTGTGACTTGAGCTACTTGTAACTTGGAGCATGGATGAAGAACACTTGGAGCACAAGAACCTTGTTGTTGACAATGTCAAAACATCATGTATTTACCCACCTTGAGTGGAGGAAAAATGTAATATTGTTTGCTTTCTTTAGCTTCCATTATTGCAAATTTATTTCCACATGTAGTAGGATATGTTGTAAAAGATTTGAAGAAAAAGTTGCATTGAAATGATAGTATTTCTTACTCTAAAAAATTTATTGGAATTTTTGTTGAATCCTTGTGGAATATTGGAAAGAAATTACAAAAGAAAATATGTTAAAATTTTGCTTGAATACTTGGAAATGATGTGTTGGAAAGGTTAAGATAAAAATAGTGCATTATCCCTTCTCTTATACTTGATGGAAGAACTTAAGTTTTTTTTTTTTTTTTAAAAGGCTTTAGTATAACAATGAACCATTGTATGTACTAGTTCTTTTATGCTTTCTTCACTTATGAATCTAATACAAAATCCATTACAAGCTAATCAAAGGAATGAAATCAAACCTTTTGAATCCCATATAATGTTATTGATTTGTGTAGAAGGTGATCCTTATCTATAAAAAAAAAAACATGATGATACGTTTCAGCAGATATGCCTGATAGACAACTTGATGCACAAAGCACTGACTGCCACAACGAATAATTAAATTGTTGCAATGCCTACAAATATGGTTTAAACGTTTTTTTTTACAGATTAGTAGACTATGAGTGGTCTTAGCTTCACAAATATCAAGCTACATGGCAGGCCTCGCCACTGCCCAAACAAATGTGGAGTTAGTCTCAAAAATCAAGACCAGTTAATCACCCTTAAATCGGGTCTAAGAGAATAACTGTAAAAAAAAAGATGATACGTTTTAGTAGATACGCCTGACAGACAACTTGAATACACAAAGTGCTGACTGTCACAGTGGACATTTAAATTGTTGCAATGCTTAGCAAAGATTTTGCACGTTCTTTTTTAATACAGATTAGGATCACTGCGAGTGGTCCTAGCTTCACAAATATCAAACTACATGGCAGGTCTCGCAACTGCTCCAAAAAAATGTGAAGTTAGTCTCAAAATTAAGACCAGTCAATCACCCTTAAATCGTGTCTAAGAGAATAACTGTTAATATATATATATAAAAAGGGAGATGATACGTTTCAGTAAAAGTTCTTGACAGACAACTTGATACACAAAACACTGACTGTCACAACGCATATTTAAACTACTGCAATGCTTACAAAGTGAGTTCTGTGGTCGTCTATTATAAGAGCGTTGCATTAGACAAGCAATAGTTGGTATAAGGAGGTCCATAGTTGACAGATAACAACATATCTGGACAGGGCGCTGTCCAAAACGCCTTTCACTGTCCCTCAAATCTATTCGAATACAAATCTAATGAAGAAAAATTCTGAATTTGGGGATGCATTTGTCACTGAACGTGGAAAAGAAATATAAATAAATAAATAAAAATAACGCACATAGTTGTTATCCCGCTTGACAGGTCGGCTGGGGCAGGTCACGCAAGCTCTACGGGAGAGGATTCTCTTGACCAGCGCCCTCTATTGCGTTGACGGGAGATTTATCCCTCAAACTGCTGTTTAGAGACCCTGCCTAAGATAGGCATTTGGGAGTATAAAAATGCTATACGAGGCAGCTGTACAGTAACAAACCACACAAGTGTAATCAGCCTCCTTTGCACCATTTTACAGGTGGCTGCGTTTCAAGAATTTTCTGATATGAAACAGATCTAACCTCAGCAGAGACTGTCCCTCTCTTTCAACAACAAATCCTGTTCCAGCCGAAGGCGAGATCGTATTTAAGGCCGCACTATTCGATGGGAACATGATCTATTCTCACGCCTTCCACTCACCTGCTACACTGGATTGTAGCTTCATGAAAAACTGCCACAATGAATTTTCACGGCTCAGGACAGAACAAAAAAAAAAGAAACGCCGGCTGATTGTGTAGGGTGTAGACTGCATAACACTAGGGAAATAAATGAAAGAAAAAAAAAATGCAACCAGTGGAGTAGTTTGTACGCATGACAGTGAGTTGATATTATATGGTGGGTGGCTATTAAAGCCACCCACCCCCAACCGTTTCTACCCACCTCTCCTTTTTTTTTACTTCTCCACGTGAAAATCTTAATGTTTGGCCGCTCACCTTTAAAACGTATCCTTGGCCTTGTGGACGTGGCATGTCATAGGTCCCACCATGGTTTGTTTTTTAACGGGCTCGACATCAGTAAGTTTACGCCTGGCGATCATACTTACTCATGGCAGAAAGTGTTTACCCACGCACACCATGGTACGACCTTGTTTGTATCCCTTATGTTCTTCGCAACTTAACGTATCTGTATAGGCGCCTTGACCAAGTTATAGACATTTAACACGATACCCTTAAAATAAGAACCCGACCATCTATTTTAACCTCGTTTTCCCTTGGAGCTCGTCATTGGTTATGAAATCCATCTATGAACTATATTAAAGTTGCCTGTTGTAGTAATAGTCGAGTCGATTATCGTTAGCTAGCCAAGTCACACGTTGGCTTACCCTTGAACCTTGGAAGTTTCACTCATGGTTTCGTTTAAACCGCGAAGTGAATCATGATTAAGTTAATAAATTACCTTTTTGGGTTATAAACATGTAAGCCTGGTGGTATGTATACAAGTATACCTCGGTTTGAGATTTTGAATATACATATAGTATTTATGTAATCAAACTGAAGTTTGAATATAATACCTCAAGTGTAAAACATAAAACTTTTGATGTCTGTCAAGGGCAGGTACAAATACCTTGCACAAAAAAAAAAATTGTCGCATCTTCGGATTGTATGTCGTGAGCGTGGCGTCGTCGCCTTTTAGCGGCATTACATGCTCTAGTTGACAAGCATAAGCCACCACCCGTTACTTCAAAATTTTCTCTTTACACCCATTCCATGATTTTTTCCTCCTCCTTTTGTTGAGAGAGCCACCCTAATCCTTTGAGCTAGAATTTCGTGAATGATTTTGCATGCCATAATGGTGTAGCTTAAAAACATGATAAATAAAATAAAAACCAATATATTAAACTTTGATACGATGTACCATGTTCTAATAAATGGTTGTTTATCCAATTCCTTGACTATATCATTTGCATATTTATAGTTCATCTTATTGAAGATGGATTTTATCCTATGAAAAAAGTAAAGCTCAGAGGTGATATCATATGGCCAAGGAAGAGGTATATCTCCAACCACCTCCAAATCTAAAATGGGTCATTCCCAAAAGGAGACACCCTGTGAGAACACAAAATATCAATTTCTCGTCGTCAATCAATATATAATTACCAAGCAACATTTTGACATCTCATATGTATGATGAATCTAAAATAGCGATAGTCATGATGTCAAGGTATGCCAAAATCTAAATTTTAAGCGCTCTTAGAATAAAGATATATATTTTAGGGATCTTGTGCACCCTTTTTCAATAAGCTTATGTTGTGGTTACTTTAAATGCGACTCCATATAGAGGCAACACAAAGAAAAATGATGGCCATGAAAAAAGCCAAGACTTGAAATAAGAAGGGACATGACTATGGAGCAATAAAAGAAATATGTTGTTGCACGGACAATAGAGTAGTTCCAAATCTTGTTAGATTCAATCCATATATAAGTTAAATTGGAACATGCCTTGAGTGTAACAATTAAGAATGTAGTTAGCTTTGCGTAGAAGTTATATTATCTTCAAATATCCTCAGATTTGCTAAGATTAAATTCTCAAAACGTATTTTATGAAACATACTGGGAAATGGAAAATAATAAGATAACATTTAGTTTAATTTAAATTGGCAACAATTAAATACCGTAAATACTCACCATAAAGCCTATAAAATTATATATGAACTCTCTTTGTTATTATGATATGGCCTCTTCTACATATCTACACACAATGACCGACTTCTTTCTCATATTTATAATAAATATTTTTTAGGTGATCATAATATTTTAACATTATCTTTCAAAAATTAACAATATTATTTATATCAACTATTACATAAATATAATTATTTTAAAGATATATTAATATTTCTTTACATAAATTACATACAATTTTATATAGAAGACAAAAGTTAAATTTTAAATATCCAAGTTACATATAAGAGTTATATCAAATATTTCACAGCTAAAATCATTAAAAATAAACGTCTAAAAACTTGTCAAATTGAATGATTAATGTATGTGCTATTGTTTACGTTAGTGACATGCTTATTATAATAAATGCTAATAAATACGTTGTTGTAAAGACTATTTGAATGCTAACATGGCTTATACCTTACCAAAAAGTTTTATATTAAGTAAAAGGTATACATAAATAATCATATCTATTAAGTCGTGGGGATTATAGAGTCACAATTTATCTTCTCAAAAAAAAATTTCTTCACGAGAGCTTTTAAGAACATCAATAAATGTTAAGGAGTCGGGCACTTCTCCTCCACCTTGAAAGTGCAAACTCTGTGAAACCGGCTTAAATTTGAAAAGCCATTACTATTTATCCATGTCATGTAAATCAAACATTTTATTTTTATAGTGTCCAAGGAAAATACCTCTATGGAAGTTTTGAATTAAGACTTTACAAAACCTACTAATAGGTATTCCCATAAAATCCTCCATTTGCTATATCTTATAGAATATTGATGCTAGTCTAAGCCTCCTTCCCAATCCCCACTTAAAACTCTCCCCTTGTGGACTCAAGTACAAACCATTTAAGTTTAGTTGCTTGTACATTACATCATGTTGATAAATTATTCCACCCTATCTCATTCTTATTATTGCTAATTTCATTCTCTATTTTAACTGAAACAACTCTATTATTCTCTGCACTTTGTACATAAAACAGGGCTATTGCTTTTAATATCATATGACTACAACATAACAATAAAATTGCTTTCTTCAATTCTATATTAGCGGCTAAAATGTAGAACTTTGGCTGCCCCCATTTGTTGCATTTGTATTGGTAATTCATACTAGACTTGATATGGTAGTTTTTAAAGAGGAGGTTAATGTTGCACTTCCTATTAGAGTAGTTCTGAGACTCTCCAATGCTCTTCCCACCTCTCTCATGGTTGGCCATTCCTGAGGAGATTCATTAATGTAGATCAGTCTAACATGTATGAAAGAAATTAGGCATCCATTTTGTTCCATATTCACAATTCTCCACAACCTATTGTCAACAAAGTCCATTAGTCTATTTCGAAATGCAGATCTCACCCAGTTTTGCATGTTCAGGCCTCCCACAATGGCACAAACATGAAATCAGTTGGTCTCTTCCTCACAACAATTTCTAGCAACAAAATACCATAATTGTAAACATCCCCCTTTACAGAAACTCTACCACCCAATCCATACTCTGCAATCATGTTGGCTATAATTAGTGATTGTAATGCCCAAATTTCCTTTTACACGGTCTTTTTGATACTAATCATGATATTGCTGATTATATTATGGACATGATTGTAGAATTTATTATAGTATGATGTTAGAAGTTAGACCATGGATTATTGTTGACTTGATTCAATTATGATGCGTGATGATTATTAGATACATTTTGGATGTTAATGATGATATACTGGTTGACATGGTTATATTATGGATGTTGTTCAGACTTGTGATATTTAGATATTGTGAGTAGACCTAGAAATGGAAATTATTGGATGATGATATAGTTGTCGATAAAACTGTAAATGATATTGTTAGATTGCTTTGTTGTTGTTGTGATTTATATATCTAGATGATTTTGGGAGTTATATTTATATTATTTTGGATGTTCTGATATGACTACGAGGCTGAAGGAAGTATTTGTGTTTTGCAGGTTAAAATATCACAACAAACATCGAGGGATTGGAGACCAACCACATTGCAATTCTAGATGAATTCAACAAGGTAAACATGGAAACTAGTATTTGTTTGTGCATATTTGTGTGTGTTAGGGATTCCTATGGGGGGATCACCTTTGATTGTGACCAAGGGGTTTCATTTATTTCTTTTATTTTTGGTCCTTTTTGTTTATATATGTTTGCATGTGTTTATTTTGTGGTGCTTTTACCCCTTTCTTTAATTATTAAATGGTGTGTAAATATTGTGAGTAATCATGTTAAGTTAGTTAATTAAAATATGTCATAAGAAAGTAATTAATAGAGTTATTGGCCATGATTAAAGATGTGTTAGTGATGTGTAAGTTAGCTTTTGAGTGTGAAACACTCCACCTTCATGGAAATTCAAAATTGTCCTTGAAGGCTAATTTTGGAGGCTTATGGGACAAGTTAAACTTGTTTCATACCTCTTAAATTTAATTACAAACCATACCTATGGTTGGAAAGTTGAGATTACACTTTTATATTGCTTTTCGAGAAGGCAAATTGTAGGTTTTAATTGCACTTTTTTTACATGATTTAATTTCAATCCTTTGGGGTGTGGGTTGGATTTGAGTGTGTAAGTAAACTCTCATATTATTCACCCACTTAGTTATTTTGCATTGTAGAATGAAGTTGATTTTGAGGGTTAGGGTTGAGGATGTGTGATGTGGCATCCTACATGGATCCACCCAATCCTCTCCTCTTCCCTCTTCTATAAAATTCAAACTCCTTGCCTTGTTTTTGGTTTCTTGACTTTGGAGACTTCATTCTTGGGTGAATTCTTTTACTGTTTTGGACCTCCTACTTTCAAGAAGTTTTGGGAATATTGTGGCATGCTTGTGCTTGGCTGTTTTGGATTACTTGCATTGGGATAAAGCTTATTGTTTTGGAACTTGGAACAAATCCATCATGGAGAGGTAGGGGCTTGACTCTTGAAATGCTCTTCTTTTATGAACGTAAGTGTTAATGTATGAATTTTTTGGCATGTTTGTGGGTTGTTGGGTAGATGGCCTAGGAATGGTGTAGAAGAAGACTATGGGGTTATTTTGTGGGAAGCACAAGTGTGTTTAGGGAGGTATAAGAGTGGAGGGAGTTGGTATTTGGGTTCCACCTTACAAATAAATATTTTGCATTTATTTACTCGTTATGGGGTGTCATAAGAGGCTGGGGAGGCATAAGGAAATGTGAAGAATAAGGGGTACTTGGGTGAGGCATAAGGGCATATCAGGGATTTGAAATGTTATATACATATATATATATATATATATATATATATTATATATTTATATATATATATATATATATATATATATATATATATATATATATATATATATATTAGTGGTTTGTTCTCAGGTGGTGATACCCATTTCTCTTCTTGGGAGGCATAAGCAACATCCCCCATAGTTTCTTGCTCCTTTAGCTTGTTTGAGGAAGCCTTAGTATTATTTGTCATGTTTTAATGTAGTTGTAGAACTACATTTTTCTTTTAGAATGTTTTCTTATTGTGATTATGTTGCTTGTGTGATTTTGGAAGCATGTTGTTTCCATGAGTTGGATCACATCTTTTATTGCATTGTGGTTGAGGCTCAGGGGCCAATGAAGAAGGATGGATTCTCCTCTTTATTAGATGTCTTGGTTGGGTGGAGAGCATTTTCTTTCCCCTATTATTTGTGTGATCAAATTGGAAGAATGAGTAATCTACATGTTGTTGTTCTAGAGCTGAGACATAGACAGTTTGATATTCCCTTGTGAAATGAAATTTTATTGTAGCCCCTTTCCCACTTGAAGTGGATGATCTGTGTATTCATTATAATGGAAAGATACTATGTATTGACAATGAAAGTGTAAATTGGAATGTGAAAGAATGATACGTACTTTGTATGTTGTATTTTATAATCAAATAAAAAGGACACTGTAAGAGTTTCGTTTGAATTAATGGAAGTAGTTTTATCTTGTCCATGTGATATTATTCCATTGGAAATCTATATTTAACATGCTCTATGAAATCCCTGTTGGAAAGTGGAAAAGTGAAACATGTAATGCCCACTTCCCTATGACACTTAGTTGATTATCATTTTGAGTTATGCAGACTTTTGGATATGGACATGACTTATACTTACGTTGATTAGCATGATGTTTTGTGAGTAGATGCATTTAGCTTATGATTGGATTTTGTTTCAGTATGATCTACACTGGCTCATGGACAAACTATTGGATACTGATATTATTTTTATATGGATATATTGCATGTGTCCTTACATTGGATTTCTTTGCCATGATAAGTAGAATGTAGTTGTTGAATTTACATTACTATAACTTTGGATAATGATGGAATGCATAATTAAGTTGTGATTTAAACCTTGAAATAATGGATAATTGAATTACATATAGATGTTAATAAGTTTCATGCATATGGTTATTTTGGACATTTTGACATGGCCGCAAGGCCGAAGGAGGTATTTTGCATTTTGCAGGAAACACAACATGATCACAACCATGAGGGGGATTTGGAACCAAACACAACAGGATGTCGGGTGGTTACAACATTTGGTCGTCAAGGCAACTAGTGAATTGTATTGTGTTACCTTTGTTCTTTTATGTGTTAAGAAAAAAAATTTCCATGAGGGGGAAATTTTCTAAGGTGACCAAGGGGGTAAGAATTTTAATTACTTGTTTTAACATACTTTAGTAGGTGATTTCATTTGTGATATTTTTTTTTAAATTACTTTTGCTAAGTATGTTTAGATTAATGTAACATCTTGTTTTGATTTTTTTAAGTTTTGGAGGGAATTCTAGTGGGTGTAATTAATTTTTATGGTTGGCTCCTTGAGCCTTGTGTTTTCCTCTTGTATTAAATGCTTGTTTTGAGTGTTGACCACTCCAAATCCTTTGAATCTCGAATTTGAGATTTAGGGCAATTTTGGGGGACTTGTGGGACAAGTTGAACTTGTCCCACACTTCCCAAAACCCCTTAACAACCATATTTATGGGTTGGGAATCCAAAAAGGGGATTATTTATTGTTTTGAGAAGGGAAATATGACTTTGAAGTGCACTTTTCTTCATTTTACATTTATTTGTGCCTTAAGACACATGGGACGGGATGGATGTGGAAGAGAGTTGTCATTCAATCCAACCACCCATTTATGGTGTTTTGGGATTTGAGTTGACTAAAGGGAGGTGGTCTTGAGGATGTGTGATGTGGCATCCTACAAGGAGCCACATCACCCTCACTCTTCCCTCTTATCTATTTATTGAAACTTCCTCTCTTGTGGAGGGGGTTGGAGTTTTGTTTTTGTGTTGTTGAGAAGTTCTTCTTTTGTTATTTTCTTTTGGGAGAGAAAAGAATTGGGGAGAAAGGAAAAAGAAGAGAGTGATTGGACTTGCATGCTTGGATTGATTTGGGAAGGAGCTTGGACAAAATTTCTTGGTTTAGGCTTCTCCAATGGAGAGGTAGGAAACCCTATCCTTTGTTTTGCTTTCATTATTATTGTTGCTTCTGTGCTAAAATTGTGTAGAAAGTGCATGTTTACTTTTGGTGTATTGTGGAAAATTGGATAGAATGTTTATTGTGTAGTATAGGAGAGGTCTATGGGAATAATCATGAGAGAGGCAAAAGAGTAGATTAGGCATATTGTGGAGGGAGTTTGAGAGGGATGCCCATCTTGGGTAAGAATGTTTACATTCTTACCTTGTCTTTTAGGGAGCCATAAGAGGAGGGAGGCATAAGAGTATGGGAAGAAAAAGGGGTACTTGAGGGAGGCATAAGAGTCATAGGGGCTTGTGTTTTATTGTGGAGGGTTTTGGATGGGCATCTCATCTCAATTGGGAGGCATAAGGAAAACATTCCCATAGTTCCTTCTCTTGTTGGCTTGGATGAAAGTCTTGTTGTGCAAGTATTGTGTTATTTGTGTTTCCTTGTTGTTTCCTCTTTTACATTGAATGTTGTGAAGAAAATTGTATTGTGGAAGCAAGTATTGTTGCCTTGAGTTGGAGACCACCCTTCATTGTGTTGTGTTTGGGGCTCGGGGGTCAATGGAGGAGATTGCTTCTCTTCTCCATTGAGTTTTGGTTGGGAGGAGAGTGTTGCCTCTCCCCTTATCCTGGTTGTGATTGAATTACTTGGAACTTGGAGCATGGATGAAGAACACCATGGAGCTTGTGAAGACTCTTTCCATTCCCTTACATATATTATTTTGTTGTAAAATTTGCATGTGAAAGAAAGTTGTATCATCTTGTTTTCATTCCAAAAATAAGGGACATTGTAATCTATAGTTGCTTCAAGAGACACATGATTGAATGCAAATTTTACTTGAAAAGTGTTTACATGATTGTAAATATGTTCCACATGAAGTAAAAGGTGTTGTAACAAAATATTGGAGGAAAGTTGTATTGAAATGTTAGTTTTCTTACTCAAAATTTATTGGAAATGTTGTTGGATTCCTTTGTGGTATATTGGAAAGAAATCTCAAGGAAAATACAATTGAACACACATCTAACAATTTAAACTTTATCATATATGTTATAATGATTATGGAAAACTCAAGAGTATCTTAAGCCATAAAACACAAGACACGCCAACCACGGTTTTATAACACAAATAGAAAACTAACATTAGTATCCCAAATTATTGGATAAGTTCAAACCTTGATGTTAAAAAAAAAAATGACTTGAAATTATAACTTACCCTCAAAATTGTGGTCGATTGCATACATGATAAATGGTTTAATGTCTTTTGATATGGTTGAGACCATTCCAATATAAAATAATTGTGCCAAACGAGATTTTAAAGCAAAATCCTAAGCTTAATAAGTTTATAACCACGTATCATTAATAAGGGAGCTAATTTCTGAAATATTATCCATGTTTAACAATATGATTACTAATGGATTTACTAATATAGGTTTTTGTTAATAACAGTATACTATCGTTGCTTCCCGTATATTAGAAAGAAATAAACTGTACCACAGCCATTATCATCTGTGACAGACCCACCCCTTTATGATGCTGATGCCACTAACTGTTCTGGATTATTTGTCTTCACAAAGTCTTCCTCAACGCCTTGTACGTGAAGACAAGAAGCTCATCTTCTTTTTCATAGCTACCATTCTCTAGGAGAGGGATGCAATGGCGTGCTCCAAGGGTACAGGGATAAAATTTGTTTCACGAACATCATCAGGAAAGAAATCCTCTATTTCAAACAAGGAAGTAGTTCAAAAAACACTGACTTGGAGACCACAAGTTTAATTCCTTTCCACATCGATTTAAGTGAGTCCGCAAAGAAGTGAGCTTCCAGCGGTAAAACGTGGCCATGCTAAAACCTTTTTGTAGCTGCTGTTACCAAGCATTGTATCTCTCATTGATGTAGTATGCTGGGTAGGAGAATCCCAAAAAAAAACTTGTAGCCGCTGTCAATACTGAACAGACCGCAATTCAGCCGGACTGTTGTAAATGCCACCCCCGTCTTCTATTGATTTGATAAAAATCTCTTAAAGGTAGAACCCAAGCACGAAGGTGCATTCGATACTGAACAGATTACAACATAGTTGGACAACCTGCTCGTTGGAACTGGCTAGAGGCCTTCGTGCTCTGTCTTCTCGTTTTTGCGCACTCCACGCCCCGCACACAATGTAGCACCCATTAAAAGTGGAAGTAGGTCGCCCCTTCCCACGCGCAGGAGCTCTTTCTTAATCTGCCCCTCTCTGTCCATGTGCACAGGGACTAAAAAGAGAGAAAACAGACTTCTCACGCGGCCAGGGAGGCTGTACAATGTATCCATGTGCTAAATAACACGTTTCAATGTTGTAGGCAGCTGGTTGACTGTGGGGATGTGGATTTTCAATATCTAATTGATTAAATGTTGACGCGCCGGTTGGAAGAAAATCTTCATGGCCGCCAGGTGTTGGTTGGGCCACCCACCGCCCAACCATAACATTTAAACTAAGTTGAAATGCTGGACTTGTAAGTTAATGGAAAACAAAGACTTCTAGTTACGCCAACAAAGCACTAAATACCATATAAGATAATAATTGGCTTGGAATTTTCATAGCAGCCGTGTTATTTAAGCAAACGTGGAAGTCTAAGAATTATTGGGAATTCACTAAATAGTGTGTTGGTCAGAATTCCTAAGAAGATGGCCTCGTGCGAGGAAGTTTCATTGTGATGTGCACTTAAGGGTCCGCATCGACATATGTATATATTAACAATTGCACATGACACATGAGTTGGACTTGGAGTCTACGCGGGGAGTTGGACATTTCATCCCTGCAGTTGAATTTGGAAGTGACTTTGTGCATACCACTGTTTTTCTACAACTGTAATAGCCATACTTGGTGTCGCGCTAGCTCTTTCTAAACTCATTTATGAGTGTGATATATTATCAAAAGACGGCACCAATATTTCTGTGAACGTCGTAGGGGTTCTGCTATTTTGCATGAGGGATTTTCCTAAAACCGAATGGAATTGTGACAATCATGTAGTTCTAGCTCGGCGACCGAAATATAAAATAAAAGTTTGAAGCTTATCAGTTCCCAAGATCAAGCGGGCCACAAACTTGTAGATAAAATAAATTAAACAAGAGCCATTACCTTTTTTAAAAAAAAAATTGTCACATTTTCAGGACGTTTGTTTGTTCATGGCGTCGTCATCATCGTTGTCGTGAGCGTGGCATCGGCCTATTTCACGGTGTTACACAAACAAGGACCACTACCTTGTTTATTTATTTAAAAAAAAAATTGTTGCATTTTCGGGCCGTTTGTTTGTTTGCGACGTCATCGTCGTTGTCGTGAGCGTGGCATCATCTTTTCCTGGCGTTACAAAACACGTGAGAAGAAAATGTATTATTTTTCCTTGTATATAATATATGTTTTTGGAAAGAATAAAATAAGGAAGTTGTAAAGTTGTCTTTTGGAATAGATAAAGGATTGTATAATCTTCCTCAAATTGTATCATTGTGTTGAATTTAATTATTTAGATGCGAGTTGTAATCTCTGTTTGAAAGAAAGAAATAAGTATAAAGGAAGTGTAATACTCCGTTTCTTTAAAATATGTGAAACTGAGAAATCAGAGATGTATCTTAGTTTTGAATAGTTGAATTGAATCAACTAAATGCATTATATTAGGTTTGGAACACATTATAATACTTGGAAGAAGAAAATGGCAAATAGACCCTTTTAAAATTTGAACTCTGTCTTGTATTTCCAATTGACAATTATTTAATCCCAAAAGCTTAGACCGAATCTGCAACAAAGGAATAAAAAATGAAATATTAATTTGCGCATAGTAAAATTTAATCGAATTCATCTAGACATTAACAATTAAGGAAAATCTTATAAAACTTAGCAAAATCGGGCTCAAACCGTTTTGCAGTCGTGCTACTGTCAAGAAATGAAAATGTTAAAATTGCAAATCAATCACACAATTTGAATCTTTAAATCTCTCTTAAATATACCTAAGAACAATTTTCCATGTCTATTTGACATGTTGAGAGAGGGACAAGAACAAATTGAACAAGTTAAAATTTACTAGTTTGCTCTGTAAAAGGCTGCAAAATGTTTTCACAAAATTTACCCCTTAAACTTTATCAAAATAAAAAATTAATGATCCATGTGTAAAGAGGACGTTGAGATCTTTCGAGAAAGTCCTCGTTTGCCCAAAATTGAGTCCTTTGTCAAAAGTTATGGCCTTATGAAGTTTTTCCTTCACTTGGCATTAAAAAATAAATTGGGAAAAATTTCCTTGCTGGGCCTGAATTTTTCCCTTAGAACTTCAGAAAAATTTTGGAAAATTTTTCCTAATTTTCCCCGCTGACCTGCAGCCAATCAGAGGCTACCACATGGCACCACAAGGTGGTGGCAGAGGGGCAGACCCCTTTTTAAGCTTAGTGCTCCCAGAAAATTTTGGGAATTTTTTTCAAATTTTCCCCATTGACCCGCCGGGCCACAGCCAATCAAGTGATGCCACGTGGTGTCACGAGGCATCGGCAAAGGAGCCAGTCCCTTTTTGTCTTTTTACATTTCAAAAAAAATTAGGAATTTTTTTCAAATATTCCCCGCTACTACTAACCCGTAGCCAATCAGGAGCCACCACGTGGCATCGGGAGGTGCCGGCGGAGGCATGGGTGAATGCTACCCTCTTAGCCCTTCGGGGCATTAAACTAATTTTCTCCCTGTCGCCCCACCTTCCCTGCGTTGGCTTAGGAGACGCCATGTGTCCCTTGCAAACTTGCGGGGAGCGCGGGAGCAAAGTTGGCTTACGCCCCGCGCAAGAAGATTTTTTATAATGTCTCCCGCCGCCCCGCTCATCCCGCACTGACTTGGAAGGCGCCACGTGTCCCTAGTGGACTTGCGGACCAGTGGGTGCGCGGGCGCAAAGTTGTTTTTTTTTTCCCACATGGGAGAATTTCTGAAAGTCTCCCCGTGGCCCGTTGACACACCCTTGAGGCAAATTTTCACCCCTGGGCCCGCATGCCCGCTCTTGGGAAAATTTTCACCCTAAGGCCCATTGGCCCATAACTCAAAAAACATGAGGAGTTAGGAGGAATTCTTTATATCACTGGAAAGGTGGGGAAATTTCCTATCCAATGGAAGTGATTTAAGGAAATTTTGAATGTGTTAAGTTTGAGAAAAAATAAGTTGAACCTTTAAGCTGGTTAGAGAGTGGGTATGGTGAGGAATTACCCTCTGAACCTTATTGAACCTTCTAACCCTAAAATTTGGACCTTATGACCTCTAATGATTGTTAATAAAAGAGAAGTATGTTCTAGTGGATTAGAATTATTCCGGAACCTGTTAGTGACAACTGTTGTCTTGTAACCCTGTTGTAGATTATTTTTAATAAAAAAAAAAATTCCATAATTTTCCTAATCAATCATAGGTTGTTCTTGGGTCTCAAGTGGGTTGTTTTAGTGGGCGATACATTGATTATCTTTTATTCATAATACTGTTAAAGAAATTGAAAAATTGTTTTAATTCTATAAAAGAAGATATAGCTTGACCAGAGGTAATGTAGCCTATCGATCCTCTTAAGGTAAATGTTGTGTTTAAGGAATCCATGGAGTTTGTAGAGCTGGTTAATCATGATATACCAAAATCAGTTACAAGGGTTGCCAACTTGGCATGCAGAAGCACATTGCTGGGTTTCAAATCATAGTGCACAACTTCGACTGGACAATCATAATGCAAATATTCCATGCCATGGGCCACATCAATGGCAATGTTAAACATTCACTAAGCCCCAACTTAAAAAAATCCCCTCCTTCGATACCGTCAGGTAACATACATGTTTCCAAGCTCCCATTGGAGGCAAACTAAAGAACCAAACCTTTGAAATTTAGGTATGAACATGCACTTATGAGTCTAATGCGATTGCGGTGTCAAATCCTCCCCAAGACTTTGCACTCTGCCTGAAAAATTTTCTGACTTTCTTCAATGCAGGAATTGAGAGCCTTGATAGAAACTACCTTGTCATTTGTTGAAGTCCCTTTATAGACTGATCCAAAATTAAGCACTCCGAGCAAATTTGCCTCATTAAATCCATCTATTGCAGTGAAAAGATCTTGATATGTAAACTTTGGATACCCCAGTCTTCTAAACATAATGTTTAATAGATCAAAGTGTTGTCTCAAAAATTTCCACCTCCAAACTATTCCTAAGATTATCATTAAAGAGCATAGCAGAAATGTAGCGACTCCAACAGCTGACAGAATTACTTTTCTAAAAAGTGAGTTCTTTCCTTGGCCATGTTTCGGGCATGAAGGTAACGAGTATTTTTTAGAACTACTTAGTCCAGTTTTTCCTATCAATAATGCAGTAAGAGTTTTATTTGGAAACAAACCCTGTTCTGGAATCGGACCTGCTAAATGATAGGAAATTGGAAGAGAGATCAAAACTCTTTAGATATTTTAATTTTCTAAGTGCATCTTGTATCAAACATGTAAATGCATTGTTAGAGAGATAAAGATACTCTAATGCTATGCAGTTTGCTAGTACGCTTGGAATCTCTCCATGAAACTGATTTTTAGACATGTCTATTGCTTGAGCACTTACAATCACACTTATCTCTTCTGCTAAGGGTCCCTGAAGAAAATTCCATGACATATTCACATAGAATTGAATATTTTCAAGACTGGCCATAACTTCTCCAGGTATTTTTGCCGTCAATTCATTGTGAGAGACGTCAAACAGTTCTAAATTGCGACATTTCCTTAGCTGTTAGAGTCTACCAAATTAATCAGGAATTCTAGAAGATAAGACTGACATTTATCAGTCCCAGACTTCGCAGCTGACAGATATCTTCTGGAATACGTCCTAATCTGTTGCCACTCAAATCTAATCTTTACAACTTCCGTAATATTTTAATTCCATATGGAATGTGAGCGCAAT
This sequence comes from Taxus chinensis, assembly GCA_019776745.2. Lineage (NCBI taxonomy): Eukaryota > Viridiplantae > Streptophyta > Pinopsida > Cupressales > Taxaceae > Taxus > Taxus chinensis. Next base: position 590,675,407 of record CM034155.1, read on the forward strand.
GAGAGAATCCATTGAGCTTTGGCTCCCACTAACAAGTTTATTGTACTCTAATCTAATTGCTTTAAGAGAGATGAACTTATTCAGCTTGTTGTCATCTAGAACAAGTGACTCGATTTTGGAACAATTTCCAATGGAATTTGGGATAATTCTGCTGAGGTGATTTTCCCAGAGAAACAAAAGTTTCAAATTTGTCAGCTTGAAACAGAGTTCCCATGGAATATGTCCAGTTAGCTAGTTCACGTACAAGCCTAACATGACAAGAGCAGTACAGTTCAGGAGCGAAGTTGGGATTAGTCTAATGAGTGGGTTTTCAAAAATTTACAGAACATTTAGTTTTGTCAGCTTACCAAAATCAGGAGGATTGAGGCCTGCGAGAATATTTATCGCCAACTCTACGTCATTCAAGGCAGAGAGGTTCTCCATAGAAGAGGGGATGGAGCCTGAAAAATTACTTTTTATGAAGATTGATGATCTGTAAATGGGTGAGCTCGCCCAATTCTGTGGGAATGGGGCCCGAGAGATTGTTTCCTCCTAAATCCAAGTCAATCAAGGCCGAGAAGTTTCCAAGTAAAGAGGGAAGCGTACCGGTGAGATAGTTTTATCCAAAGGAAGGATCTTCAGATCCGGCAAAGCCCTAGCTCAGTTGGAATATCCCCTCCAGCCGGTTAAAGGAGAGCCCCAAGTGTCCTAAATTACAGCAGCTGCTGAGACTGGCAGGAATATGACCGTGATGGGTATTATTAGAGAAATCTAGTGAACGCAGAGTAGAAAGATTCCCCACCAGAAGTGAACGACCATTGGAACAATCGTCTAATGAAATTACACAGAGGGCTAAAATTTATCTCATTTTATAGCCCATAGTTATACCGTAACGGACTTGGATCACATAATCAGATAATTTCTTATCTCACAGCCTATACCTTAGTGGATTTGAACATGATTTGGCACGATAATTGAGAAATTCCAGAGAGCCTTTGGTCAATCCTTGGGATGCCATTGGAACCCCTGAAAACTTTAAATATGTTTTCCTTGGATTTACAATATACTTGGGCATGAATCCATTGAGATATATCAGACCCAAATACACAAATGCCTGCGCAAAGGTGAAATACCACCCATAGCTGCATGCACACAAAAAAGCAAATAACCCATTTAAAACCCACCACATCTACCCTGTGTTTGTTAATTTGTGTACTGATTCATTAATTTTACTGTGGGAACTGTTTTTTTATATTAATAAAAATGAAGAGAGTTACATTAGTAGAGATGAAATGATGAAATGCTATGAAGGCAACAACAAAACAGAAAACTCCACATGGGCAACTTTAAAACACCCAGAGAACCAGTAGAAAATAAAGGAAATAAATTACACCAGCATGTTTGTTTCAATACTAATTACTGTAGCTCATACCTACTCTACGTCATCTGACCCAGCAATTTTTTGTTCGTTAGAAGATTCAACGAGATCTTCTTCGTCTCCGAAGGGAGGAAATTTAACAGTAGAAGCGCACCTGCTGTGTGGATACAGAGGGCATTTGATAATCGTAGAAGCGTCAAATTTATCAACGCACACGTAAATCTCAAATAATTGAGACTCTCCCTCCTCGCTTACGTTACAATCTACTCCCGGTAGCTCGCCAGTCGCATCACGGATCGCTTCTTTGATATCAGAAACTCTGTATTCTGCCCCATCCGGTCTGATTCCTGCAAATTTAAGCGCTCCAAGAATGTCGATCTTGCGTCGCAAGGAAAGAGCCTTGTCGAAGTATTCGTGCTGGTTCAGATTGAGGGAGCAAGTGCCGTGTTTTTCCCACTCGTGTTCCCAGAATCTATGTCCATTACTGCTTGGGCAGCTCAGAGATCCCCAGTACTCGTTCAATTCCTCCACTAAATCTGAGATCTGTGCAGAAACAAAAAATAACATAAAAAAGCTCGGATTATGTAAAACGTTCATAAGGTTGAATGATTAACCATACCCCAAAAAATAATTATAAACAATAATTTAAGAATATAATAATGGTATGAGACAGTCACCTGTGAGAATTCAAACTCGTTAGAGGAATTGCAAAACTGTGGCCATTTTCCAGTTTTGTAATTTGGCCACAAGCCATGAATGGAAAAATCTGAAGCAGGTTTTCCTGTGAGAGGATAACAGCATCCTCTCTTCGTATCACAGAAGGATCCAGGCCACTGCATTCATCACAACATTAATGTAAGTAACCGAACAAATATGTTAACAGAAAAAGAACATGTATAAAGCTTCAAATTAATACCTGCTGCACGAAATAGTAGAAATCAAAGGAACTAGCTGTCGCAACAGCATAAAACTCGAACAAAAACACCAACAAAATGAGACTCTGCATACGACTGTAACTCCCCATTATGCAATGTAGATAATCTCTCCCGCATGAAATATATTTATAAGCTTATCAAGGATTGATGAACAAGCAAATTTTGTGGTTTAATTATTCACGTCGTGTTTTTCAGGAGGAATAAATTGGAAGTTAAAGTCATTGTTGGATTTTTCTTATTGTTGTTGTCAGATGAACACATGTTTCTTGCCGTTCAGAAAATCCAAGCTTGTTAAACGGAATTATTTATTGGATAAGGCACAATATCTGTTTTGTTTTATGACAGAAATCAATGCAAATGCAATGCAAGTTCGATTATTTATCTGAAGAAGTATCTTCTTCGTTGAATAAGTTTAATTTAACGTGGGAAATCATCTCTTTTGGGACAAGATGTATGAATAGAAAACGAAATTTAATGATAACTACAGTGTAAATGTCATGGCTTCTCATTTGTTTAATATGTAAAATCATGTTTTAAGAAGAAGATCCATTTTCATAGATTAATAAATTCATATAAATCTGGTCTTTGTACAATTTTTAACTTAAGAAATTGGCGCATTGCAACCAAGTTGCTCAGGTTTGAGTTGCTGTTGCGGTCAGCTCGACAATAGTGTTATCTGATTCTGTCGTCTTAACGAGAAACATAATAATAATTATATAGTTATAATAATAATTGAATGATTCAACCGTATTAAAAAAATATTTTTAATGGGTTGTTAGATGAGATGTTATTTTCAGGCTGGTCAAACCAACATAATTCAATGAATGATCATTTAAGTATTCGGATGAGACGTTTTTTTTACATTAGTCCAATTAAGATGATCTAATATTTAAGTAGGTCTTAATATTTAAGTAGGGAAGAGTCTATCCATGACATATGTTTGCAAGGTTGGATGGTTAACCAATCCAATTATCTATGTGTTGTCTATTAATTTTTTGGGGTGTTTTTTGATTAGTTGATTGACCATTCAACCTTGCAAACATATGTGATGTTTATGTGTGGTGAAGTGTATATTATATGTATTTGTTGTAGAGATTGTATTCTAGGGTGTATCATCTAAGTTTATTTTCTTTGGATTTGCTTAATGTGTGAATCGTGTGTGTGGAAAAGAGTTTTTTTGAATAGGTACCATAATGGAGACATTGCAGTATGAGAATTTGAAATATGAGAAAGTATTTAAGAAGTATCTTGAGTATTTGTTTAGAAATTAGAGGTTTGCGTTGATGTTAACATTTTTTTATGTGACTCAATATTGAGGCATTGTATTTGAAACAATACATTATGATATGCTAATAATTTGAGGTTACCATTTATGTAGTAATTGTGAGACATTGTACTAAAGCGATGAACTTTAATAACCCAACATTGAGGCATTGTATTGGAATGGTGCATTCCAATATACTAATTTGGATGCCATTTATTAAGTAATTGTAGTTTGATTTACTAATTTTATATGGGTGTATTACATGTATGGCCATATGTTGACATTTTTGTATCGATTTGGAGGATACGCACTATGCATATGCAATGTAATGTACCTATTTCAAGACAATGTAGTACAACAATGCAATCTAATATACTACTTAAGTAGTACCTTGGAAAAATGTTTAGAAATTAGATATGCATTATGTCAATGATGTGTAATTGAGGAGGAAGTTTTTTATAGCTTAGCGGAGCCTCCTCTTCTTTTCACACATTTGCATTTTTTGTGTACATTATTCTTATGTGACACTCGAATGTAAAAGTGAACAAGATATTCAGGTTTGCTAGTGAGAGTATTCGCGAGACTGTAGTGAATGTCAGTCCATTCCGGTCAACGTTGCCAATGTATATTGTTGACTTATCAAGTGTCATTCCTTGAACCTTTTGTAAAGTTAGGCCCCACAACATTTTGAGCAGGATCTATCATCGATTTTTGAGGTGATAAGAGACATCGACAAATACGTTGGGTGGAGGATGTCCCAGGGGCTTATGGTATTTTTAGAAGTCGACAACCAATCAACTGCAAAAAATAGAAAGTCAAATGATTGTGATTCTAGATTGTAAATGAGTTCTACGACATACTTGAGTGCCCCATCTACGAGTACATGACCTCTTTTCCTTTGCACTAGAATACTATAACCTCCAACTGAGTGTCCGTGAGGTCTAATAACGCCGCACGTCTTCTTTGGTCAACTTTTCTTTTTAAAATTTTGTCGTGCCCAGCAAACCAACAAAAATAATAATAATAAAGTAAGGTTTGAAGGCGTGGGCAGGGGACCGTTGGAGGGGATAAGGTGAGGATACCATGCAAATGGTTCGTAGAAAATTAAAATGATTCCAGAAGTGTGGTAGGGGTTGGCATGGAGGAGTATTGAAGCACATGGGCCTCCCTAACAAGCACATGGTCAGCATAAAAGACCATCAGACCTGTCATTTTCCCTACACAATGGTACACACACTCCATTTGAGATCCAAAGGAATTAACCACGCTGAAACCCAGTCAACCTCGTAATTTTAACAGCATTGGGATAGTTGTAGCATATAGAGAATGGATACGTTAAACGATGTCAAACAATTTTTTAAAAATCAGTATCATTTTGGATTAAAACAGTCCATCGCAGGAAGATAAATCTACATCCCTAATATCCCCTCATCTCACTATACATAGGTTGATTGATCTGGAATCATTGACTGAGAAGGCAGATGAGCTAGTTTGCATTGGGGGGGATCAGGTTTACTGTACTCTGAAGAAATGGCATGGGATAGATGGTGCATTGCTTCATTTCTTGAAACAAAATGAACAGAAACTTCCCATCAAAAGGGTAACCTCCAAGGCTCACGATGAAATTCTATTCTTATGGTAGAGGGCTCTCTGGTACTTGTCTGAAGCCACCGAAGGTCCAGATCCTAAATTTAAAGGAAGCTTCCTGCCTACTCAGAGTCGTTCTGATTAGTTTCGTACGCTTTTTGTTGAACTGGATTCATGGAATGGTTCCTTAAAGCTAGGCAGTGGTAGCATCTACCCAGAAGACATTGAAGGGAAGGACTGGGACTCTAAAATGAAGGAGGAACTCACTTATTTCAACGAAGCTCTCTTGTCTCTACGTTTGGCTAAGGAGGTGCTTTCGATTCATTAATAGTGGAGGGATAATGTTGTTGAACATCTTAAGAGAATTGGGGGGGAAGGGGGGTGGGGGGGTGGGGGGCGGTTATGAAGAATGTTAGCACATTCTGTAACAAACTGGCCATTACTGCTAATGGAGATATTGACCCAAGCAGCTCAGAGAGACTACTTTCAGTTACTATTCATATCAGTTACAACGAGGTTTTGCTTATGCAAATGCTTTCATCTTTTGAGAGGATTTTGGATGGACTCCTGAAGAATAAAAAATTCATCTGGTTCTTGATTATTTCACTGAGATTGAGTGGCAAGTCATAACTAGCGAATTGGGATCTAATTCACACAATCTTTCTGAACTTTATAGCCTCAAGAAAAGTGGTTCGTTTGGAGACATATAAGAGGAAAACAAGGGCAGCAGGTTTTTATATTTTTTGGACATATACTTTGATGGCATGAAGTACACCTCTTAGAGAGCCATGCCTAAACTTAATCATTTTGACCGCGTTGTTGAAATTCTTGGCCACACCAGCTACTAAACACTATCATGACACATCAGTGAAGCATGTGGTGGTTATGTGAAATCATTTTCTTGATGTTGGTAGGCACATGTGGGAAGTTCACAGGTGTTGTCGAGCTCTTTGTGCTTAGAGGGTTAATGTTTATGTGGCCTTGGACGTTGTCTTGATTGGTACAGATGGAGGGGTTGTGAGTGCACGCGAATTACTGACAGAATGCCTTGATGAGATTCGGAGTGTCATGAAATGGTGGTGGACCTACTCAGAGCCCCTGTTTCACCGCATCGTTCATGGACAAGCATAGTATCCTTACCGAAATATTTTATGATTTTCGTAATTTGGTTATTCATTTGTAATAATATAAAAATATTAAACTGCTAGATACTCAAACAATTGGATATTTTAATCAGATGGCTAGTGCAATCAACAAAACAACACCTTATGATTTAGCTACCGACTTTCAATTTGACCCTCATAACCATGTTGTGACCACAACCTCATGTATTGTTAAACCCAGGGTATCAAAACTTGGTTCTCGTGTCCATTAGTTTTTTTGCAAGAGCTAGATGAGTTAACTAATACAACTTTTTTTGTCTACCTTGCAAACTTTGATAAAGGCAATTTCTAGAGACGTGCAAAACAACATTCTAAGCCCCCTAAAAGTGATGTCAAGTGTCGTATGTGTTCCTTGTTATGAGGAGAGTCATACGAAGCTTTAGATTGACCCCTAAAAAATGTTTGTACTTTCTTCACCGCTCCTCTAGGATCCCTGCTACCCCATTTTGCACTTTTCGGAAGCTACTAAAACTGAAAAGTTGGGTTTCATATTGACTCGCTGTGTGGTCCCTGAACAATGAAATTTTTGTCCTCCTTCACAAACATCTATTATTTTTGCTAGACAATTGTTGGAAACTTTGGTTTGGGAAAAACACATTCTTGGTTAGTTTGGAAAAGTGGTTTCATAGGCCTCCAATCACCGTTTGACTAAGTCAAACTTGGCCGATTACAACCAATAGCTCTAGAAAAACATTCGCCAATTGTACATCGTTTGTCAGTTCCGAATCCTATAAGTCCCTTTGGATTCTTCGTATATAGGTGGACACATAGGAATTTTCCTTTCGTGAATTCACTTATCAGAAGACAGTCTTTGAATGCACTTTCCTAGCCTCCAATTCAAAATTGGGTGTCTTTGTAACTTGAAAGAAAATGTAAAAGAAAGTTGTAAGACTCTATTCAAGTTAGAAAACCATCGTAGAAACTTATTAACACTTATAAATAACTGTTTCAAACTCTATTTTGTGACTTGTGTGAAATTTGACTTTTGGCAAAGTAGTGTTTCTCTCTCTTCGCTATCTCTTTCTCTTGCCTCTCTCAATTAAGGAATGAAACGAAATGAAATTAATATATGCCCTAACCCTCTTTTGTTGTGTGTGTATTAGTACTAAAATCTAAAAGGAAAACCAATAACATTAATTATGCTAGACTTATGTGGATTCTATGTCATCAATTTATCATTGATTTCATGCTAACATGGTTTTTCAGGATGTAAGTAAGATTACGAAATGACGGGGTTGTAATTAGTTGTGTATTATTGTACCTTTTTTTGAAACAATATAATTATAGAGGCCGAACCAAATTTTTGTAATGTATTGAAATACTTATTATTGAAGCTTGGTAGTATATATAATATGCTAGTTTTAGGGGTGCTTGTGGAAAAGTGCATTTAACCATATGTTTAATTTTGATTCAAATATATGTACGAAGACCCAAAAAATGGGGGTTGAATATATATGTTAAATGAAATTTAATTTAATATCTTATAGTGCAATTCTAGTGTGGAATTGACAATTAATTAATTAGTATGTTGTGTTCCTTTCCTTGAAAATGTAGTAAAGAAATCTAAATGAAACAACCAACCCTAGTATAAAATATTTGCATCGATATTCTTCATGTGTGATTCTTTCCAGCATAGGAAACTAAAAGATTAGGATAAACTTAAATATTTACACTCGATGACACATTCTAGTTAATTAAATTAGAGCCTAAGCTGATATTTCCATCCAACATTAAACATAGTGTAAACCCTCTTATACTAACACACATGTTGAGTGGAAAATATTCCAGCCACCCCTTGAAATTAACCTTTTAGAGTTTCCAAATACCCCTTGAAAGTCACCTTTAATAGTTGGATCATGAATGAACTCGATACCCAATTTCTATTATCATTTGGCTTCTAGGATTCAATAATAAGAGTTATTTGTGAAACATAACAACTTTTAGTTTATAATTAGTTTGTAAGAATCTAACCTTAAAATGAGGTTCTTGGGAAAAATTTGCTAATTTGATCATTCTTAGAATGGGTTTTAATCATCTAGTGGTGAGTAAAGGGATCAACATTGTGTAAAATTTAATGTGAACCTTAACCTTTAAATGATGGACTACTCTATCTTTTCCTCCCACTTGTCCTTTTATGTAATGGACGTATGATGTGATATTGTGATCACCTTCTTAGAGATAAATCACATAAGACAGGGACTAGTGGTCTCATGAGAATTCAAATGCTCTTAATAGAAAAATAGGTTACACAATTTATTAAGAAATTCATATGAACCAAGTTAGGGAAACCTCTCTTAAGTTGGATGTAAACAATACTCAGGAAACCCTATCTAGAAAAAAAATAAGGAAGTATGTTGCATTTTTAAGAGCCTTCAAATCCTTAATTAATTATAGGAGCATAACTATAGTAAAATTATAATTGGAATTTTTCCTTGGGGAGCATAGGCGTGAGATTTTATCCCTCAGGTAAATTTAAACATGATATTCCATATAATGTGATTAAACACTCTTGTTGTGGGGTAACAACTTAATTCATATATACTAAATCAATTATCCAATTATAAATGATTGAAATAAACACAACCCTAAATCCTTAAGAAAAAAATGTGAACTTCACCTCAATTGGACATACACTTGTTCTATTTTGGAATAGAGGTATGAAATAAGACCAAGATGTCTTCCCTTAAGAGATAATCCTAGGGATAACACCTACTAGCCTCATGTGTATGTAAATATCCTCATGTGTAACTAAATACCCTATTAATGAATGAGTGATTTAAAAAAAAATTGAAACAATGTAGATGATCCTTAATTAATGAGATACACTAAAAGTTAAATGTTAACAATATAGAGGAAATATAGCAATAGGAAAAAGGAATGTATGATTCCCACGATATGAACCTTCCTATAACTTAAGTTAAAGATTGATACATGGTTTTGATAAATGTGTAATACTAAAATATCGTGTCATGGGAAGATCATATCTATAATTTTATACTGTAGTTGAATCTTTATGTCGTGCCTTGTCATTTAAACAAAAAAAATAGAGTGGCCTTGATGTGTATCACATGTTTTCATGTTAACTATATGGGTTAATTTTGTGCAAACATATTTTTTTTGTTTTATAGTACTATGTGATATCCTATAGTGTCTTGTGTACTGCAATTTAAGTAAAAAAAATTATTCTAGAAATTTTTAGCGTTGTTTTTTCATGTGGTAAAATGTGGGTGTTACACTTGGTATTAGAGTAGAGGTTCATGCTATCAAACCTTTGGGACAAGTTGGAGTTGTAATGGTTTTTTATGGTGGTGGTGGAGATTGGAAGAGTAATGTGATATATGTTGTTATGCGACCAACATTGTAAACTATGATATTAAGAATTGCACATGGTGTCCATGTCACTTAGTGTGTATTGTTTACCATGTTGATGTACTTGTGATGAGAGCATTCATTCTCGTTTTTGTGGATTCAATGAGGAATTTATGTGTTATGTGCCACCTTGGTGTGTGTGAAAATAATGTTATTGTGGATTGTGGAGTGTTAGAGTTTCTTGTTATTCTATGATATGTCGGGTTGTAGGTGTGTTGATGTGTTACATGACATAATTGGTGTATAGTGAAATTGGATTGTATTGTGATGTTTCCAATGTGTTGTGATGAATTATGTGTGTCACCATGTTGTATATAAATTGATTTTATGTTGTAATATTACTCATTGTGTTCATCATATGTATAATTTGTGTAATATGTGACAGTTCATGTCGGGGATTAGGGGCATGTGGTGATCGTATGACCCCTAGTATATAGTACTTGTAGATTGGGTACATTATGTGGAAACATGATGTATTTTAACTTGTGAAAGTAATGATTGTGTTATACCCTATATATATACCACGCATAAGACGCTATGGTTAATGTGTGTGAAACACCATTTTGTTAGTGATGTAGTTATGTGTTATGTTGTGAACCTTACACTAGACAACCTTAAGGGGAGCAATCGTTAAGAGTGTATGTGTGGAGAGAGGAGGCATGGACCAATTTTTCATAATCTTGAGTCATGTACGATTGAGTAAGTAGAGTCTTATATAGACTGAAAAACTCACTTCTATCTGTTTAGTTTTACTTCAAGCATGAGTCAGTATATTGTGGATGTGCACGACCTTAGGCTCAACTTATGAAAAATAACATCTCCTAATCTCTCCTATTGGGTTTTTCCATCACACAATTCGAATTGATTATGACTATGTTGAGCCTTGTAGGAGTATGTAGGGATGATTCAGACAAATATTATGACAGTTATATTATTTGACATGTTATTTTGTGAGTGGAGGCTCGGTATACGAGTGTTAGAAAATCGATGAGTATCCCTTAGGTGGTCTTAAGAGGCCACATAGTGATTGTAATGTGATATTTTACTATACATATTTTATTCGTAAATTGATCATTATCTCTTTTCTTATAAGAACCATCAAATTTTCTTGATTGATGTGTTTTAATAGTTTGGGCATTTTTATTAGATATTGCACTAACATGTGGATTTATACACTATGGATAATTGGCCATTTGTTTTCTTACTTTTAAGTTTGCATATCAAGTTTACTTTTTTATAGCCTAGCCCAAGGCTTGGAATTTTTCCACTTGGAATTTTAAACAAATTATTATGCTAGTTTTAATGTTGTAATGTGTTGGAATAGGGTCATGGGATTAACCTATGGACCTGCTTTTTGTATGGGGGTATGCCTCAAGGAGTGACATATAACTAGAGGGTTGTTGAACCATGAGTTATTATGTCACTTGGGTTTGGGGTGTCTAGAATCTATGTGCCTAGGACCATAGGGTGACCGACCTCTTTGAGGGAGAGATAACAGACTTGAGGGACGGATGAGGAAAATTTCTTTCTTTATTTTTTTATATTCTACATGAGAGAGTAATAAGAGATTTGAGGGGTGGATAAGAGATTTGTTTGCATGGATAGAAAATTTAGAGGTACCTAGATATGTTTTGTGAGTTTTGGGAGGTATATGGAGTTTTTTGTGATACTTTGGGATGTATATGGAGATGTTTTGTAATGTTTTGGGAGGAGTATGGTATTGGTATTATGGTTTATGTGTACTCTTGCGAGTCTAGGATATGTCTTGTGATGTTGCTTCCAAATCGACATTACGTAGCTATAATTATGGTTTCAAGTTGTGTGAAACATTTGTATGTGCATTGTTGGGAATTCCATGTTGTTGTAGTTTTCTTATGTTATGAGTACTATTGTGTTGGCTGCATGTCTGATAAGTACAATGTTGTGAGGGCTATGTATGTTCTTCCATGATTCAATTGAGTTCTTGTGATGTGACATATTCATGAAGGTACATATCATTATGTCTTAGTGACCATTGGTGTTGTATTTGGGATTGATATTGTATTGTGATGCTAGTTTTTATTGGGCACCCAAAAAAATAAATAAATTGAAATCTTAAAACAATGAAATATTAAGAGCTTGAGATTAATAAATACTGTTAAGGGAAAATAATAAATATAAAATAGGTAATGATATAAACTAGAACTAAAAATATTCAAATAACATTAAGAAGTTATCAAACCTTACTTTCATCCCTATGGTCTTGTTCTAACAACAAAGATCTTATTTCAGACTTCCAATTGTACATGTAAGAAGACAAGTTCCTAAAAATCCTCTTGAATCTCATACTAAAGAACCAATTGTAGAGCCACTAGTCCCCATTCCTCTCAAAGAAGAAAGAGATGAAGAACCAAAGGAAGAAGAAGATAATAAAGTAAGGTTTGCACCTTTCTCACGGGGAAATAATATTGACAATTGAATTGAGCCTTGACTCACCTCTTCATGAACTTCTAGGCAGGATGGTTAGTAGCACTTTCCCAAATTATTCTATGGAGATGGAAAACAGGGGTTGGCATGGACCAGTATGGACAACTTTCATGAGCACCCTGTGGACAAACACATGAGTGCATCCTCCTGATGTTGTAGTGCGGTTATTTATGGAACCTATTACAAGACGTCCCTTAAAGAATAGGTTCTAACCACTTACCATCATGAGATCAATTAGGCATTGGGACAAAGCTGAAAAACAATGTTTCGCAGTGAAAGAATAAAGCAATGCATTTGAATATGTGTATGCCCTCCTTTGGCAGTTTACAAGACACGAAGAAAGTTTCAGCTCACGAGGAAGTCACACTGAGATATCTCCTATGGACAACAAATTCAGTCTCCAGCCTGATCAGATTAGATTTACCATTGCATTGTTCATCCTGCCGCAGATACCATTAGAAAAGGTTGAGCTCATGGAATGCCCAAGGGTACCTGAGATGTCCAGTTTCATACTACGGAGAAGCACAACCGAATAGGTTTAGATGTTTGGTTAAGGGCCAGGTCATGGCAATGCAAATGGAAGCATGACCTTAGAAGACTTAGGTTTCCTCACGGGGCAGATCACACTGTTTCTCCTATACAACAAACGGATAATGCCATCCTGATTCCAAATATTACATTTTCCTATATCCATCCTATCCTGCAAACGTTGGCCAAAATGTGAGCTCTTGAACAATGTTGTATGGAAGTTTCTCAACATGCATCGGAGAAGAAATGAGAACTATGAATCAAAGTGCAAGGGCATCTAAAAGGATTCCTTTGGCATGGCTCAACGCAATCAATGCAACATGTGGAACCAATGAAGATGAAGGAGAAGAAATCTATTCCCATTACAATTTTTGATAGAAGAAGAGGAAGATGGATGTTTTTGCCATTAGGTTTTTTGACATACTCATTGGATGAGGAATTTGAAGAAATCCACAGATAGATACTCTAATGTAGTGGTCACATGATGCACGACAAGGGAGAAGAGGAACCTTCCTCTATCTGCAACTCAATCTAAGCATTTAAATCCTCAATTGAAAAGTGCTACGAAAATTAACAATGAAAGGAGGATCATCGTTGTCTGCAAGTCCACTGGATCAGCCAAGAAAAAATCCTGATACCACCTCAGGCAAGAACCCTTATGCCTCTTTGGGTAAGTCTCATTTGGATGGTCTTGATAAATAATATCCCATTTTTTAATCTTAAGTACACAAGCAATCCTCACTCATAGCTCCAGATATTGACATAATTCCACTGCAATCATAGCTATGTATAAGTAGGCAAAATTTGACATGTCTGTAAGGAGCTACTATATGATCCAAAATTCAAATTTAGGAGTACCGTAGCACTTGACAAAACCATCCCAAGCAATATGATAGGCTTGTTCAGTTTATCAATGGAAGTAGTTCCAGTTCCTCCTCTCCAAAAATGCCACTTCCAAAGAACTGCCTCTCGTTCTTCATACCCAACCTCCATAGGGACAAGTTAAACCTTCTTGCTTCCATCACCCTCCACCTCTAGGAAAGTTGAGCCCTTCTATCTAGCCTTGTTTCTCAATGGGTATAAACTAGATAAGTTGTGCATTATCTGACTTTGACATGCCTGGTTATAGTGCCATTACTCCAAGAGTGGCAATAAGTGAGAAGGTCTCTTTGAAGGGTTGTGCCACTAGTTAAAAAAATGACAAATACACCACATTGAGATGGTTGAGTTTAGACGAAGTGTCATCTGGTGTTGTGCTAGGTCAAGGATGCTCAAGTAGCATTAGTGTATATATTTTCCTTGACAATGTTGATCATGAATGGTAGATACTCATAGCAGGCATGTCAGTGGACATATGGTGAATTGTTATTGAGCTGGAAGCTTCTATAGAGATGATGGGTGGAGCTTTGTGGAATGTGGATTGCGAACCCACTTGGAGCCACCTCTTACCCTACGAATGATGAGTATTGAAGATGCATGGTCTCCCCATTAGGACTTTACCTCTAAATACACTGTTCATCCGATTTGGTTATTCATTTACACCCAAAATAAAGATATTAAACTATTCAGATACTTCAAGGTCAATTACAAATTTTTCATAGCCTTAGAATGATGAGATGTCCATGCTAATGCAGGAACATCCATGTGATTTTTCTACCGAGCATTACAATTGGCATCATGATGATCCGATGTCATGAACCAGGATTTGAAAGCATTGCTACTTCCCACCGGCTGTGAGCATGAAACTTGGTGATCGTATAAAGTGGTGATGATGGTCATAAAAGTTAGATTGACTTAGCAACAAACAAGCGTTTCTATCTACCGTGCATAAGTTAGGTAAAAGTACATGAATTGCTGGAGACTTACATCAAAAAACAAGCTCGGCCCCGTAAAAGAGATGTCATGCATCTGAGTATATGTTCCTTAATAATGTAAAGAGTCATGTCAAGCATTTTCTGATGACTATGACCTCATTTTACGATGACTTGTGCTCTCTTCGCGGGAGAGAATGAATCTCCTCAAGAAGGAATGCTTTGTTACCCCATGATGCGTATGCACAGTTTGCAAGTTGTCAAACCTACCCAAAATGTTGGGTTTTGAATTCGGCTTGCCATGGAAATGGATTCCTGAACAACAAAATTCTTATCATTCAAGATTTGGAAACCTGGAAATCTAGTATTCTTTCAGCCCCAGAAAATTGTGCTTGAACCTCCAGTTTATGAAGATGCCCATCCCTAATTAGTCTTGGCAAAGGGGTTTGTTAGGCCTCTTGTATTGGATAGACTAGAATCAATGCATGATCCATTATGGCTGGTTTTGTTCAAAACAAAAACTCTTCTCAACAGGGGATGTATGAACAATAATAGACTTCACCAGTCTTGCAATGTAGACTTCTGTCAGTCCATGTGGATGCCTTCACCATGATTGCTAGATTTTGAAGGCTCAAATTTTTTGAAGATCATGAAGCTTCCATGTATGCGTAGAAGATAGTTCTTGTTCTCACTTATCTTAGCCTCCGAACCACAATTGAAGCAATATATAAACCACGACTATGCAGAGGAGCATTTAAAGATAAGAGTTGGTAGTGACCTTGGAACAAGATTACAATGAAGCTATCATGGAGAAACTTAGGGCATCAAGAGGCTTGTGATAGTGTTGAAACCCCTAAAACATCTGTTGAAGACTTCTATCTCATGGCTTGAATGGTCATGAAGCATTCGAAAAATGAAGAACAAAGGTCTACCATATATTATAAGCTCTCGGTGTCCTTGAACTACATGCTTAGTATGATCAAGACCCGTTCTTAGTTAAGGAGTAAAATGAACAGATGCCTTAACAACTAGAATTGTTTTTTTTGAATCATTACTAGAATGTATAAAGAAGGTGTCAAAGCAACAAAGACAATGATTCTATACTTTAGTGTGGATTCCATGCCAATTGCATTTATTGTTGAAATCATGCTCACATGGTTTTGCAAGAAATGCAAGTAAGATGGCGAAATGACGTGGTTGTAATTCAGTCTGTTAATGGATTATGCGGAAGAAAGGCTGTCAATGATGCCCGTGTATGAAAAATAGAATATCGGTATTGCTACTGGTGATACAGTAAAGATTCATAACCGAAATTTGGTACCCATGAATAACATATGTCATTTTAGGGGTGCTTTGGGGAATTTTGCATGTTAACTATAGGTGTTATTTTGATTTAAATTCACATATAGTAAAAATGTGGTTGTGATATATCCTGTTCCCCATCGAAATTCTAGAGGATGATTCAAAATTTTGCAAAGTATTGAAAGGTCTATTAGTGAAGTTTTGTAACATTATTAAGATTTCTAGTGTGTTGAGTGTAATGACTCCATAGCCCAATGGATAAAGCACTGGGTGTTATTTTGATCCCTAAGATTATGTATTGTGAAAAATTCTAGACATATGCACCAAATGAATTCCAAGGTCCCCAATCTTATAGTGTAATTCCAGTGTGTCAATTGATGATTAAATGTATTGGCATGAAAAATTGAAACTCTTGAGCATGAAAATTAAATACATAGTTGAGATCTAAACACTTTCTAGTCATTGTGCATCCTTAGTATAAAATTGGCCGAGTACAACTACCCTTCTTGTGTGATTTCTTTCACCCATAGTTTAAACTAAAACTTCCTAGAATGAACCTATATCTTTACACTCGATGACACCTTCTAGTGTGCAAGGATAAATGAATAATGATGATTTTGAGCTTATCGTCATAGCTTGTATGCTTACCGACCTAATGTTTAGGAAGATGACGTGGTCCTCATAGAGGCCTAAAAAGGCCACTCTTCGGACTGACACACATGTTGGAGCTACATCAAAAACCCACCAGTTAGAGCTTCAAGAAATCATCTTTAGGCATCTGGGATCATAAATAAACCTGAGAGCCAATGGGGAATTTTTTTTTGGTTTCTATGGTTCAATACTAAGAGTTGCTAGTGAAACATATTTAAATTTTAATATTTTGATTAGTTCAAGGAAAATCTAACTGTACAACATGATGTGCTTGGAAAAAGTTGCAGGAAATTTTGAACGCTCGTATAACATGTCTAAACCTAACTTGTGGTGAGAAAAATGGATCCACGGGAGTTGTCTAAACACTAAGAGGAGAACCTTAACCCTTTTGAATATTAGGTCTATTTTATCATTGATCTACCAATTCTCCTATTATGTAATGGGACACATCCATTTTGATACTGAGGACCAATGTTCCTATTGATAACATTCCAAACTAATACACTTACCTCTTTAGTAGTTTTGAACAAAAAAAGGGCATACAAATTTTTAAGTTATTAGAATAATAGAGTCTTTATACCATTTCCATTACAAAAGGTATATGAATGTGTAGTTAGGGAGAAATAAATCATCTTAAGTATATGACCCCAAGAATGATCACTCATGAAGCTTGATCGGGGTGAACAAGAAACTCAAGTTTTATAGCTATTTGTGGACATGTTTAGAGCCTGTAAAACTAGCTTTCCACAAAATGGCTCAGGGGCACTAAATATCACCTCCTTGTGTCCCATTGTTGTTTCAGCTTGTGGAAGTTTAATTGTGGGACTGTCAGTTCAACATGCAATGGAAACTTGCTGGAAAATACAGTAACCGACATCGGTTAATGGGGAACTGACATCGGTCGCCTAGGACTGACACCGGTCAGGTATGACCGACATTGGTCAAGCAAGGAAGGAACCGACAATGGTTAGGGTTAACTGGTGTTAGTTACCTGTGTGAGGATGTTTTATTTAACTCTCAGGAATTAGATCTATTTTTAGCATTAAAATATATCTATTGATTGTAATTGCATGGCTAAGTGCCCTAAGTCTATAAACGACTATATATGCATAAAAGCTAGGGTTTATAAGTAAGAAACTAAATGATTAACAACAATTAGAAAGAACTTGAAAATTTTGGTGAGAGAGAGAATTCTTGGTGATGAAGCAAAAGCTTAAGAGAAAAAAAGTACTGTACATCTGAGAGGTGTGGAAGATTGTAAATCTTCATTGTATATCTTGTCAAAGCTTTGGATAATATATTGGCTTGTTTCTTGGTGGACGTAGCCCACACTAGGTGAACCATGTTAAATCTGGTATTGATTTATGTCTCGTGTTTTGTATATTTATTCTGGTAGAATATCTACTTTTATATGCATGTATGCTTGGATATGATATATTATCTGTACAGCCAGTGTGTTAACCCTAACAATTGCTATTAGATCTTTGTTTGAGGGTTTTGTGTGTTGACATATTTACTCACAAAGGGATTTCTGATTGAGTGGGAGCTACAAAAATGGAAGAAGAAAACAAATACAAGTTAGATAATTTTGATGGCCGAAATTTTCAATTATGGAAGATGTAGATTGAAGATTATCTGTATCAAAGAGATTTGTATTTACCATTGGATGAGAAGTCCAAACCTACGAATATGACTGATGAAGAATGGAAGATTCTTGACAAAAAGGCTTTGGGATCTATAAGATTGAGCCCGGTAGCATCCGTGGCCTCCAATATTACAAAAGAGGATTCTAGGGTAGATTTAATGAAATATCTTGCTAATTTATATGAAAAATCTAGTGCTTTAAATAAATTTTATTTGATGAAGAAACTATTTAGTTATAAGATGCATAAAGGTGGATCTGCATCTAGTCATTTAAATGATTTTTGATCTATTGTAAATCAGTTAAAATCAATTTAAATACCATTTGATGATGAAGTAAAAGTAATTTTATTCTTAAGTTCTTTTCCTGATAGTTGAGATAACTTAGTAATGGTTGTTAGTAATACAACATCTGCTAATAATATTTTGAAGTTTGATGTTATGGTTAGTATAATCTTGAATGAAGAAATTCATAGGAAGAGTACAGAGGAATCATCATCTGTAAATGCTTTGAAAGTAGAAAGTAGGGACAAACAGAAGGAGAGATCCAAGAATAAGAGTAATGGGAAATCAAAGTCAAGGGATATCAGATCTAAATCTAGAAGTAAGGGAATTACTTGTTGGAAATATGGAAAGAAAGGATGTATGCAAAGAAAGATTGTTGGTAAAAGGATAAAGATAACCAAAAATAGGACAAAGGTAAGGCAAGATTCTCTTATTATTTCTTTAGATAATAGAATTGAATCATGGGTTTTACATTCAGAAGCTTCTTTCCATACAACGCCTAGTAAGGTTTATTTTAGAAATTATGTCTAGGGAAATTTTGGCCATGTTTATTTGGGTGATGATGAACCATGCAGTATTACTGGTAAAGGGAGAGTTCATATAAAATTATAGAATGAAAATATATGGGTATTGAAAGATGTGCGGCATGTGCCAAGGCTCAGGAGGATCCTTATTTCTGCAAGGCAACTAGGTGAATCTGGTTGCGTGGTTACTTTTACAGGAGACTCTTGGAAAGTCACCAAGGGTGCTCTTGTTGTGGAAATAGGTAAGAAGGTAGGAACATTATATTTATCTACCTGTACTACTGATTCCTTTTCTGTATTATCTACTTTAGATTTAGATGCAAACAAGTGGAATAACTGATTGGGCCATCTGAGTCAAAAAATAATGCAAATCTTAAAGGCTAAGGGTAAGTTATCAGATTTGAAAGATTTAGATATTGATTTCTGTGAGCATTGTATCTTTGGAAAGAAAAAAAGAGTGAGATTTGTCAAAGTTAGGGCGGCTAAGGAGTAGAAATTGGAGCTTGTACACCCTGATGTGTGGGGACCAGCTTAGGTATCTTCTCATGGTGGATCCCAATATTATGTTACCTTCATTGATGATACTACAAGAAAGGTATGGGTTTATTGTATTAAACGTAAATATGATGTTTTTGAGACTTTTAAAATATGGAAATCCCTTATTGAGAATGAATCAAATTCAAAGTTAAAGTGGCTTAGATCTGACAATGGTGGTGAATACTATAGAAAGTATTTCAATGATTATTGTTTAGTGAATAGGATATGTAGAGAAAGAACGGTTCCAAGAACATCACAGGAGAATGGTGTTACAGAAAGAATGAGTAGAAAAATCAAGGAACATATTAGAAGTGTGAGGATACATTTTGGATTGCCTTTGAATTTTTGGGCAGAAGTAGTGGATACAACAGTTTATTTGATCAACAGTGGGCCTTCAAGTTCACTAAATGGAGGAATACCAGAGGAACCTTGAACTGGAAAAGAGGTAGATATTTCTTTTCTTAAAGTATCTGTCTCAGAATATTTTGTGCATGTTGATAAGGAAAATAAAAAAAGTTGGATGCAAAATCCAAGAGATGCACATTCATTGGTTATGGATCAAGTGATTTTGGATTCCATTTCTGGGATTTAGAAAATTCTAAAATTATTAGGAGTCATGATGTTTAATGGAGTGAAAAGAGAATGTACAGGGATTAATTTTTGATACCCAAGGATGAACCGGTTGAGAATTTTGTGAATGAAAATGAACTCTTGGATTTAAAATTATTAATGACATTGTTACACAACAACTGGTGTCTGATTACCCATGAGCAACATCATTCACAAGAAATGATATCGGTTACAAAAGATCCAAACTGGCATCAGTTAGTAGAACCAATGTCGGTTAGAGGTGACCGATGTTGGTCACTTTTAGATTCAAATAAAAATGTTCAAGAGGTCCAGATTGAGCCTCTGCTACCCAAAACCCCCGTGAGAAGGTCATAAAGGGTAAGTAAACCTCCAAAAATGTTTACACCTTCTCTATTTTATTTATTCTTGACTGATAATTGTGAACCAGAAAGATTTGAAGAAGTAATGAAGGATAATACCCACATCTAGTGAGAACATGGCATGAATGAGGAGATGAACTTTTTGGAATAGAACTAGACTTGGGATTTGGTTAAGTTGCTAGTAGGTAAGAAAACATTGCAGAATAAGTGGGTTTACATGATCAAGGAAGAAGAAGGTGGATAGAAAATGTACAAGAAAAGTCTTGTGGTAAAGGGATTTGCATAGAAAATAGGTATTGAATTTGGTGAAATATTTTGTCCTGTTGTTAATATGACTTCTATTTTTACTATATTGATTTTAGTTACAGTAAACGATTTTCATTTAGAGAAACTAGGGTTTAAGAAGGCTTTCCTTCATGGTGATTTGGATGAAGAGATTTATATGTAGCAACAGCTTGGGTATGAAGTCAATGGTAAGGAGAAATTAGTGTGTAGGTTGAAAAAGAGTCTATATGGGCTCAAGCAAGTTCCAAGGAAATGGTACATGAGGTTTTATAGTTTTATGCATGAGCATGACCTTACTTGAGATGTGAATCTGACCATTTTGTTTATTTAAAGAATCTTGAAAATGGGAGCTATATTATTTTGTTACTATATGTGGATGATATGTTAATTGCAAGATCTAGTATGAAGGAAACTGGTGAGCTTAAGGGAAAGCTAGCTCACACATTTTCTATGAAGGACTTATGAGTTGTAAAAATAATCCTTGGCATGAAAATACACATAGATAGGAGAAACAATAAATTGTATTTTTCTCAAGAGGATTATATCCACAAGGTGTTAGAAAGGTTCAACATGTAGAATGCAAAACCTGTTAGTACACCTATGGTTGGAAACCTCAAATTGAGAAAATATCAGTTTCCATCATTGCAAGATAAGGTCAAATACATGACATGAGTGCCATATACTTCAGTAGTTAGGATTCTCATGGATGCTATCAGCAATACCAGACCAGACATTACATAGGCAGTGAGAGTGGTGAGTAGATATATGGAAAATCTAGGTAAAGAGAATTGGAAACTAGTCCAATGGATACTCAGGTATTTGAAAGGAACATCTAGCATGTAGTTATGCTATAGAGGATTAGATATTTAATTATGTGGCTATATTGATTCGGATATGGATTCAGATTTGGAAGGTAGGAGGAGCACTATTGGATATATTTTCACAGTAGGTGGGATGAAAGTTAGCTAGATTTCAAGATTGCAAAACGTTGTGGCTTTGTCTACTATAGAGGCATAGTATGTTGCAGCTACAAAGGCTAGCAATGAGATGATATGGATGAGTAGGTTCATGGAAGAGTTGGAAAAGGAGCAAGGTAAATGTAAATTATTCAGTGACAGTCAGAGTACAATTCAATTGGAAAAGAACTCAAAATTTCATTCAAGAACAAAACAAATTTAGTTGAGGTATCACTTCATAAGGTATGTATTGGAGGATGACCAATATATTCATATGATCGAGAACCCTGCGGATATGCTAACGAAGCCATTGGCAAAGGAAAAGTTAGAGCTACACTCCACTTCTATTGGTCTTCGAGTCTAAGACTTGAAGAGGAAGAAACAAAGCTAAGGAAGGATCCAAGAATGACGTTGTACAAGTATTGTGTAGTAATTAATTTTTAAGTGGGAGATTGTTGAGTTGTAGAGCTCAATTAATTCATTTGAGCATACAATGTGAAACTTGCTGGAAAATACAGTAACCGTCATCAGTTAGGGGGAACCAGCATCGGTCACCCAGGATTGGCATCAATCAAGCAAGGAGAAACCGACATCGGTTAGGGCTAATTGACATCAATTACCTATGTGAGGATTTTTTAATTAAATCTCAAGAATTAGATATATTTTTAGCATTAAAGTATGTCTATTGATTGTAAGTGTATGGCTAAGTTCCCTAAGTCTATAAATGACTATATCAGCATAAAAGTTAGGGTTTATAAAAAAAGTATAAAAAAGAATTAAGAACTTACAAAATTTGGTGAGAGAGAGGATTCTTGGTGATGAAGCAAAAACTTGAGAGAAAGAAAGTATTGTACATCTGAGAGGTGTGAAAGATTGTAAATATTCATTGTATGTCTTATCAAAGCTTTGGCTAATAGATTGGCTTATTTCTTGGTGGACACAACCCACACTAGGTGAAGCACGTTAAATTTGGTGTTAATTTATGTCTCTTGTTCTATATATTTCTTTTGGTAGAATATCTGGTTTTATTTACATGTATTCTTAAATCTTATATATTATCTGTACAACCGGTGTGCTAACCCCAACACCTAATTCCTATAATAATTATTGTATACTACCTAAATTATCAATTTATAAATGAATGAAAGAGACTTGACCCTAAATCCCTGAGAAAATATGTCAACCTTCCCTCCTTTGGGCTCAAATTTATTCCATTACGTAACCAAGGTATGATACACGATCAAGATGCATACCCTTAGGAATGAATCCTAAGGTTAATACCTAGTAGCCTTGTGTGTATGTAATTAGCCTTGTGTGTAAATAAATACCCTATTAATGAATGGATGAATTAAATAAGTAATTGAAATAATGTAGAGGATCTTGATTTAATGAGATACTCTAAAATATAAATGTTAAACAGTATAGGGAAAATCTAGCAAAAATGAAAAGGGAATGTATGATTCACATATTATGAACCTTTCTAGGACTTAAGTTAAAGATTGAAACATGAATGTAATAAATGTGCAGTCCTAAAATATCGTGTCATGGGAATACCCTATCTATA
Organism: Taxus chinensis; assembly: GCA_019776745.2. Classification (NCBI taxonomy): domain Eukaryota; kingdom Viridiplantae; phylum Streptophyta; class Pinopsida; order Cupressales; family Taxaceae; genus Taxus; species Taxus chinensis. Next base: position 590,698,582 of record CM034155.1, read on the forward strand.
AGTGTTTCCTGTAGTTGAATCGTTATGTTGTGCCTTGTCATAAAAAAAGAAAAAAAAAGTGAACATTTTGTGCATCACGTGGTTCATGTTACCTATGTGGTTATTCTCTATGCACACATATCTTGTGTTGTGTGTCATCCTGAGTGATCTACTGTAGTGTCATGTATATTACAATGTAATTCAAAAAAAAAAGCTTCTGAAATTTTCATTGTTGTTTTTGTGTGTGTAATATGTGGGTGTTACAAATTGGAAGGTGCAATAATTAAAACATTCACTTATTATTTGATGTTGTTAATTCCTTTGTTGCATGAATAAGCTTTGCTCTTATAAAGGATTCTTACTATATTAGAGATGCGAAAGAGTTTGATTCAAGTCATCTATTATTGTGTATGCATTTCTAATGTTGGTAAATAAATTTTGGAATTCTAGTTGTTGTGGTTTACAACCTCATTGATAGAATTTTGTTTCGAATGTGATGATCGTGTCGAATTTGTGCCAAATTGTGTGAAGAAATGAATTACCTACTTATAGTTGTATGTCACTAACACAAGTAAGCTAACCTAGGTCATTAAGAAGTATAACTAAGTGACCATTGAAATCTTCATTTCTACGGTGAGGGAATATCTCACTTAGCCTACAATTTATATTATTAATCAACATTTTTGGCCCTACGAATCTCATTTATTCCATGAGAATGTACTCTATTGGCTTCATATGCTCATGGAATATCGTCATTGCTTGTCCTTTGAGATAATTAATTTTACAAATCAATATTCAAGGACTAGAATATATAGTACATGTGTTTATACTGAATACAACAATACATTTTGGAGCTAGTAGGAGAAGTGATGGCCTGCTTCCATTCTCAAATGATTGTAATATGTCTTTTATGTGTTAAACAAGTAGCAATTTCTTAATGTTTCCTATAAGATGTTTCATCCATTTTCATCCACTTATCACATATATTTTGGAACCTAAAAATCTTTGTCATATGGAGATTTTGACATACTAAAAAATCTTCAGAGTGATTTATTTACATACCTTGTGTTTTACTTGCATTATAATTCAAGATCGTTAATAACCCTTACTAAAGAAAAAACCTTTTCCTTGAGTTGTAAGCACTACATTCCCTTTCAAATAGAAGTACAAACATCTCTCCTTCCCTACACCATTTGACTTCCACTATTTCTAACCTAGATGTCATTTAACCTAAAAAAGAGACAACAATAGGTACATCACCAAGTGTGCATGAATGAAAAACATCATATTTTGTGTTGTTGCTCCCACCTTCATATAGAGAGGTCAAAAAATCATATGGTTCATGTAGGGACCACATCATAGTCACACATAAACTATTGATTGGACAACAATTGGTTCATCTCCCATTAATGAATACAATACTTAGGGTTTGTTCTCCATGGATTTTAAATATTTGTTTCTAATAAGGGTTTCATTTTTCCATCAACCACACATCAAATGGGTTCACATGCATGGATATGAATTGCATTTGTTATGTTACCATGAAAACATATTTGGTAGTCACCCTTGTTTTTGGTACTACATTCTTAAGCTCATGATGCATCACCGAAGCCAAGCAACATCTACATTTTTTTAAAACATTATCAATGACTTGTTAATGAAAATCTCTATATTATGTGAGAAAATATCAACATTGAATGAATAACAACTTGCTAACCAATTGATAATATTTGGTTGCAATCTGAGGTGCACAAGATTGTTTTGGTCTAGACATAGGCATGAACTCACAAAATTGATAAATCATTAGAACTTCCCTACATTTTCATTCATTTAAGTGCATGAGACACTAAGTGGATAGATTTACATAAATTTATTCCAAGATTACCTCCAAGCATGTATATTAACGACCAACATTAGAGTACAAAAGACTTAATTATACATCCCCATATTAAGTATGCCTACATAGACTAGGGGTTCACATCACAATATTTAGTGAGAACGTTCAAAAAAAGAGCATCGTAGTGACTATTGGTACAGGTGCAAAAAGTCAAAATTTCTTTCCCTTAGCGTAAATGCATTTAGATTTTGACCAACTATATGCTCTTTACTTATAACACAAATATGAATGGGAACATAAAGGTCCTGCTTATATCCTTGGATTCGTATGGATTTTAGATGCACCTTTCATGGAACTGTTAGATTTGGATTATCCTTTTTAATTGAATGCAACAACATATTTCTAATACTAAATAGTAACTACATGGAATATAAGGGGCCAAGAAAATGGAAATTGGGTATTACAGGGGTGAAACCTTCATGACCCATATTTTCTAGACACAAATGGTATATTTACATCTAAATATTCAAAAGATTGTGAAGAAATAGGTAGCCTAGTGTAACGATACGCTAAATGAAATGATGACACATGCTTGCAAAAGAAAGATGTAACTTTATAGTGTATATATAAGGCCCCTTGTCCACTACATGACAATTCATCTTTGTCAACATGGGTGAAAAAGGAAATAAAATTTAGGTACTAGCATGTAGTGATACACAAGTAAATATACAAAACCTAGACATGCTCATGATCTAGTAAGCTAATGTTGACTACTATATTTTTATGCAAGGTCACATGGTTTTACATTATATAGTAAAATATGCATCAAAGGTAGAGAAAAAATTAGAGATCTATAGCCACATGTTGATAATAATATCATCAAATATTGTTAGCATTGTATTCACATCAAATATTTCATACAGTAAGTTTTTCTCTAAAATTATAGTTGATCGTGACATTGGTGCACAAGAAACATGCCACGTGCTTTAAAAACTCACACTCTTAGTGTGTACCCATATATTAATTTCCCTCTATGTTTTAAAATAATTTTTCAAGCATGTGCTCTTGGACATGCTAGCACCATCCTCGATTACTTTTTTCATTGATGTATAGATGAGGTGCCCAATGCATCTGGATATTTTTCCCCTCTTCGATCTTGGATAAACATGTCCTTTCAACAGTCAAAGGAGAGAACCCTAATGGAGGAAGAGAAAAATCATCGTGGTCAATCATGTTTTTCCAAGTTACCATGTTGTGCCTTCAGTTATTAATACTTCCCTTAAATACTATTGTTATTTGAATCTTCTACTTTATAGAATAATCAGTCACATACTAAAAACATTGGTATTACCTTAGGATAAATACTTACACATTAGAAAGAAATAAAAACAACATACCATAATTTATATATATGACCATAATTATGAGTGGAAGTGTTTGTGGAATAAAAAATAGTGACAATGTCTCATAAGTAAATTTCCTAGTTGAAATGGAACTAAAGGAGTGGGAGAGCACATCCTACATGTACCCATCTAGCAATGCAATAATTGATGAACTAGACATGTTAGCCCTTAGAGGTTTTGATAGTAGCCATGATTGGTCAAAACATGGTGTTTATGTCAAATTATAGACTAGAGAACCTAAATTCATTGATCACCGATATCTTGAAAATCACCTTCTATTTGGTACCCCATCCAACTAGTCGTTTCCCTTCCTTATATCTACCAAAAAAAATCACCTACATAATTCTTGTGCAACATGTCATCAAGAGATGGGAAATACCACCCTTTAAATTATCGTTCAAGTTAAAACTAGTATATTAAATTTCTAATTTAATGGTTACATAAAAGACACATTATATGCATTCAAAAATAGAATCAAGCCATCCATTCTCCTAATGGATCCAGGTTTGGCGCATTCAATATAAACACATATACTATACATTATGGTATTTGAATACCCATTCAAGAAATTAAGTCTCTTGAAGGAAAATCACCAAAAAATTTCCAAGACTATATGAAGGCCATTGATTATGTGTTCATATACGAAATGAGCTTTATAGGGCTTAAAATACTAACTACTATAAATTATACATTGCATGAGGAATTCTCTCAACATAGAAATGAATATTTTGGTGCCCACTCAATCATAATGGTTGACATCCTGGGTCAAATTCCCCTAGTGACATACCACACTATATGTATGAAATTAATTTTTTCACACACTTTGGCATAAATTTGACACATTCATTACCTTGGATACAAAATATTTTCAACAAGGTTGCAACCCACAATAATTTTAATTCAAATATTTATTGACAAACATCACAAATGCAAACCCAAAAATAGAGGACTGGAATATCCTCATGTCACATATAATCTCTTTTATGTCTCTAAAAGAGCTATCATCCTCTATAGGATTAAATCATATGTATGCAAGAAAGGAGTTAATAAACTCCCATAACAAGAAAATGTTGAAATCATTATGCCTTCCTGTTGTAATAATAGAAGATGACCAAATGATACATGGAGTGTTATCAAACCTCAAAAATGCTCATTTAAGTTCCACATTACTCTTGTGTAAATGAAAAGAGGCCATGTTGAGATCAAGTTTATGGGCCATGTATCGATTTGTAAATGGGGCTCTCAAGAAAGTCGTAGATCTCATTTACAACCCAGACTCAGATCCTTATGATTTTCCATCCTTTGTTGTTATAAAATTCAAAAACTAGTATGAACCAAATAGCACATCCTCCACCAAACCAATTTTCCCTATCTGTTTTCACCTAGGGGAATAGTTGAAAGATCCAAATTAAAATGTCGTTTGTGCTAACCATCTATAAAGCTCATGTAATGACACTAAATAAGGAAATAATAGACATCAACAACATTGATCGCTTGGGATTCACATTTACTGTAATCTCACAAGTACACCCACTAGTAAACCTATACATCGCACCTTCTTGTACATTTCAACATTACATAAGAATGATGTATATAAAATTTTAAAGGAACAAAAATAAGAGGAGACATAATTGAGATCTAATAAAATTCCTACTCATTTACAACATCTTTAGGTTGTGTGCATCACATTCATTTTGGTATCATCTTATTATTTTAAAAAACTAACCTAACTATTAGTATATCAAAAAACATTTACAACAAAAATGGCCTCAAAATTAGTATTATGAAATGCATCTTTATAATACAATTCATCAATGAATAATAAATATAGTTCATTGTTTTAATACACCACCTTCTAAACATTAGACAATTGGTAACCTCAAAATAAATTTTATCATTTCACATCAAATCACATGTTTAATTTCCATACAATTTTTGAATGTACATCAAGTAGGCAGTACACCATATTGCATTGTTGTCTTACATTGAATCAATATTGGAACCTTTTAATGCATTAGTGTAATATGTGGCCTCGATATTACTACACATATATTAGCAAGCTACCATATATGCAAAAAAATCATAAGATACATATTTCCGTGGCAATGCACAAAATTTTAAAAAATAGCTACAATTTACAATTTAGTCATGTACTAATTCAACTAGCTCTTTCCAGAAAAAATGTGTGCATTAAGAATGTCCACAAATATTAAACTACACAACCCACCCAACAACAAAACCCTGCCACAAGTTAATATACCATCCATTTTACCATGGATAGAAAAAATACAATAACCTTACATTGCCATCCTCTCTAGTGTATTTTGCAACTCAAGTGCAATTTTGAGTTAATAAATTGACATTTTGCAATGAATTTGCTCAATTTTGAGTTTTGGTCAGCTCCACGATATTGTTGTTTGATTCTATCATATTCCTCAGAAGCATAATATAAAATAATAATTAGAATTAATCAATGATTATAATTATAATGAATCATGAATAATGTAAAGCCAAAATTTTACACACACAAATACAACACTAAAATACTAGAATAATAATTTTTTTACTTATATTGTAGTACATATGACACTATAGGAGATTACTTAGGACTACGCACAACACATAATATGTTTGCACAAACATTAACCCACATAGGTGACAGGAAAACACATGATGCACATCAAGACCACCTTTTCTTCCAAGTGACAAGGCCCAACATAACGAATAAACTACAAAATAAAATTATAGAAAGGGTCCTTCCCACCACAATATATATATATATATATATATATATATATATATGATTACACATTTATTTCAAACATGTTTCAATACTTAAACTTAAGTTCTTGAAGGGCTCGTAATATGAGAATCATACATTCCTTTTCCTTTATATTGCTTAACATTTAGCTTATGGTGTATCTCGTTGAATAAGGATCATTTACATTATTTCAATTACATGTTTAATTCGTTCATTCATTAATGACATATTTATTTACACATCATGTTATTTACATATACATAAGGCTAATAGATATTATCCGTAGGATTCACTCCTAAGGGCATACATCATGATGTTATATCATACCCCCATTACACAATGGAACAAGTGTAAGTCCAAAGGATGTGAAGCTCATTTTTTTGTTTAAGGAATTCGGGTTATTTTTATTTAATTCATCTATAAATTGATAATTAAGTTAGTACCCAGGGTAAGTGCACGAACTTGGTGGACAATTCTGTGGACATAAAAAACCGAAATAAAGGAACCACGATCGTGGTTCCTTTATTCTAGGTTCGGTAATTACCAAACCTAAAACCACGATCGCGGTTTAGAACCGCGAGTGTGGTTATAAATCGTGATCGCGGAACTCTGAGACAAAATTTAACAGTCCCGCGACTCGTTATTTTCCTCATTTTTCATTTCGAACCGCAACTTTTCCTAAACATTTTTCACTCGCGCTTTCAATACCATCTAAAAATTTCTCATCGGACTTCTGGATAGCGATATATTACACCATGCTGCCAAGACGAGGAGGTAAGTCCCCGATTGTAATCATTTTTTTGCATTTTAGGTTTTTTTTTGCATTTTCATGGGTTTTCTGAAATGTTTGTTTTTGTATACAATTTTCTTGTTTTATCAGTTGGTCGGCAAGCTCAAAATCATGCAAACCATCAAAAAATTCCTCAAAACCCTCTGAAAATTCCTCAAAACCCTCCTCCAAACATAGATCCGCCTCCTGTGGCTCATTTTGTCCCCACTGAGCCAGCAGGAACACAAGATAATATCATTGGAAGAATCCAAGAAAATAAAATTGCCATTGAGAACTTAATTCAAAATATGAGACAAAATCATGCTAAAAATCCATCCCACATGACTTTATCCAATACATTGCAAACATTGATTGGCGAAGTCGAGTCTGCAACCAACCAAATACATAGATGGAACACCTTTAGAAGTGACTGTAGGCGGTGGTATGCGAATAAACTATCCTATGCGGCCGTCAAAGACAAAAAAATTGGAAAAGACCTCATTTGTGCATTATTTACCAACCCTAGAACCAATGCCCCCCCTGCAGTTACTTGTAAATGGTTCCCAAGCCATTAGTGCCATGATGATAGAATCAAAAATAATTTTTGGGACCGATGGTGGATGGTTTTCGACTATCCACCATGTAACAACAATGAGGTTCCTCTTTATTTTTTGAAGAAATTATATTGTGAGTTCATGCTCAATGAGGTCCTAAATTATTTTGACTTTTCTGAATTTTTTGGTCGAGGAGGTGGCTCTGCATAGAGCAGACCTAGTGCACGCGTAGGTCAGCCTAGGATCCCCCATGCCCCAAAACCCCCACTACCTTCAGTTATCCCTTCTACAGTGAAGGAGGTTGTGGAGATTGATACATTGCATGCATTGAGGGAGCTCACTGACACTCTCACCCAGCATAGCACCCAGATTGCATCTGATGATGTTGGTGGAGGCATCGGTTCTAGTGCACCACACCACTGTGGATCATGTGGTGCCGTATGCACTGCAGGTGAGACATCATTTGCTGGTTCACAGGATTTCTTTTCTATAGATGAGATGCTGGGGAGTGTTTTTGGAACTGGAGCCACTAATATTGGTCTTTCACAGGTAAATTTTAAATAAATTTAAATAATATATATATATATATATATACAATAGTTTAATTCACATGTTTGAGATATTAATATATATATATTTGATTGTACGTCATGTACATACATGTAAAAAACTAATTTTTTTATTTTATTTTAAATAGCAAGAGCCAGTGAAGGAAACATCCGGTGTCGACATGCTAGCTACTGCGGCTGGGCGTGTTTCAAACGTAAGTTTCAAGTTGTACAAACTTACATTTTTAATAAATCATTGAATTGCACTAGATTATTATTATAATTTGTTTCACATGTATGTTGTACATGTATTAATTTTTTTCTCTTTTATACACAAGAGCCTGGAAGGTCATCATCTGCTCAGGGAACTGAGGCTACTGGCATGCCTCACATGAGTTTTATGCAGGTTAGTAAATCTCTTTACACTTCGTTTCTAATTACTAGAAGTTCACGCACGGATTGCATGCTTTGGACCTCTATACATGAGTTTCACTTTCTTATACTCAACCTATATATTATTTAGTAGGAAATGCCAATTCATTTGATATAACTAGCCATACAATGTAATCATATATAGGTTTTACATGTCTTGAAAGTACCACTTGGGGTAAGATTGTATAGTAGGGACGGGAATGAATGTATAATTTCCCTCCTTTGTATAGTTTTTTTACCTTCTTAAAGTCTCAACATGTGGAATGAGTGCTTGTAAAATGTTTCATGTACCTATATATAGATCTAGTGTTTCCTTGATGAACGTGAAAAGATATGTTTAGAGTGTAGGTACCTTTGAGTTCCTTTACTATTATTTTTTTCAATAGGTTTCGATAGGAGTGCTAAGCTCTTAAGTAGATTTTAGTATTGATTTGTACATGTTTTTGGTATAGCTTATGACTACTAGAGAGACTCCTCCATATATGCAGACTGTGGAGGCTACTGTAGATACTGCCATAGCATCTGCAGATCCACTAACTGAGGTACACAATTTTTTAAATTTGTTAAATTTTGGAGACCTTCATTATTTCTTATTAAACTTAAATCTACAATATCAAATTTTGTAGGTATATACGTGAAATATTTAATTTGAAAATTAATTTTTTGTAGGTATATACGTGAAATATTTAATTTGAAAATTAATTATTTGTATGTAGCTTACCCCTCGTGATTCTATTGTTGTCCCTGCGACGCATCAACAACAAATTGATAGGGATCATGACATTGCGGTAAGATTTCACATGCATTTTAACTAAATTGTACAAGTTTCTAAATTTTGAATGTATTTTAAAATTTTGGGTGTTAAAAAATTGTTGTTTATGAATGTGCAGGTTAGGTTGCAGGCATGCTTAGAGACACCTAGGACCACACGGATGAAATCCGTAGTGGAATCTCCATCCACTACATCCCCAGGTCGTGGACGTGCTACTTCTAGCAGGGCGAAGAGAGGGAAGATGTTTCATGAGTAGATTTATAGTGGACACCTGGATGTACATATGTGGTCATGAGTAGATTCACAGTCCATTGTACTATATATAGCCTTTTACGACCGCATGTGGTCCCATATGTACATTATGACACGTGCTTAGTTCGAGATGTATACATACATTATGAACTTATGTACATATATATTCTCAGAGACGTGCGCGTCTAGAGCACACTTTGTTTGATATATATATATATATATATATATATATCCATGTGTGTTGGTTAAATCATATTTATTTTGGTATTATTGCTAACTCTGAGAAAGTGGGTTTTGATCTCTGTTCGTTGGAACTTGTAGATGCCCCGAGTATTCTCTATCTGTGAATTTATATGTACCCAAACTAGGTTAATAATATTTGTATTGTTTATTAAATAAAATTTAGTGTTCAAAAGTATACATAGATCATAGTTTTTGTTTGTTGATAAAAGCGATTCCTCCATATATGGAACTCCTATGGATATCTCTGCTACGGTTTTGTTTCCGAGGCTATAAATTTGAACTATTGTAGGTCTTTTAAATCTTGAGGTGGATTTAGTGTATTACTTCTAGTTATATATTTTCTAGTATCTTTCTGATTATTATTTGTGGTATATTTCACCATGGGCATTTTGAATTTTTATTTTTCAAACTAAAACAATATTGTTAGCTCTATTGCCAAATTAAGTATTAGTAACTAAAGCTCATATATTTAATGGAATGCATCAATTTATCATCCTGTTGTATTTGGAAAAGTGTGCAATATGAGTTAATCCTTGAAGTTAATATGGAATTCATTAATTTATCATCTTGATAATATTACAGGTATACCCAAAATTGGGTCTACATTGTTTGTAACTTTTGTGTACATATGAGTTAATCCTTGAAGTAACTGTATTGATTTTCCAATCCCGTAGCCATAGTGTTCTTTTGTAACTCATAATAATCCTGAAATATTGTTAAATCTCAATGATATGTGGCTACATATCTTTATATTATTTTTATTTGCATCATAAGTTTGTACTGTATTTGTATTTGCATCACAACTTAGAAGTTATTTTCAAATGTATTTGTACATTTGTTTTAGCTGATTGCTTCATGTATTTTGAGTTCCAAAACTGTGAAGAAGTTGTAAGTACCTTCCAACATGGGCATTGTTGTATTTGCCTATGCATCATGGATATTGAACTTGGCAGTTGAAGATGGTAGTTGATCATTTTGATTACGCTCATAGTATCTACATTAGAGTTAGATAAATAATATCAGTAAGAAACCATATAGAAGATAAGGGCTAATATTAAATTTGGAGTACATGTTAACTAGTGAAAAGGAGTTGTTTGAACTTGATCAAAAGACAGAGTTGATTTTTTAGGGAAACATAGAAACCATTGAATACATATGTTATAAATTTTTTGAACTACAACATGTGGTATGATAGCTTGAAGATCAAGGAATATTAGCTAAAAGGATTTGAGATAAGGTTGATACAGTGGTCCAAGAAGAGAGACAAAGAGATAGATGAAAATGATGGGTGAAGTAAAGAATGAGGTCATGGTTACAAAATGCCACATTGGATGGAGAAGTTAGTATCAGAGAGATAAGATGCTAGACTAAAGAAATTACATGAAAGGATAAGAGAGTTAAGAACATATGTGAAAAATAGAAAAGATGAAGAAATGTAGAGAAAGGCAATTGAAGGTTATTAGGCCTCATGAATCAGACTTGATATATGGTGAAGAAGAAGAAGAACTAGCAGGAAATGTGATTCAAAGGTTGATAGAGCTAATAAGGTACAAGAAGAGAGAGAGAGAGAGAGAGAGAGAGAGAGAGAGAGAGAGAGAGAGAGAGGAGAAGGAAAGAAGAAAGGATGAAGAGAAGATAATTATGGTTTCATAGGAGGTCAGAGAGTTGAATCAAGAGGTAGCACAACTGATGGTCTTCATAGAAAGAGAGAAAGAAGAGAAACGAAAAGAAAACTGTAGAACAATATTACCCATAATATTATAAAAAATCCAAGTGTTAAGGATAAGGCAGAAAATAAGATTCATGAGCCCCATATATCATCCTACCAAGGACACTTGATGACAACAAGAGATAACATAACAACCAAGTCATTGTAATTTAATTTAAATAAATAAGGAAACACTATATTTTACAAACGGTGGGTCGTGGCACCAAACGGACTGCTCCGACATGTCCGGGTGGCTAGGTGAATGCTAGAGGAAGTAGTATTTTGGTGCGTGAAATGGTCGTTGCTTTCGGGCTACTTCGTTCGGTCGCAGTCCCTTAAGAGCCCTGAGACCAAAATATCGTTCAACTTCGACGGGTGATTACTCGGACTCTGTTGCACCTAAAGAGGCCTCACCTAATCCAACACCTTGGTGTAGGGACCCTATACAATAGCCTCTCTCATTTTTTTCCTTCTCATTTCGGTGCTCTCGCTGTCCTACTGTTTGCAAACGCGTGAAATAGTGCAGTTAGAGCCAGTGTAAGGTTGTCAAACGCTATATTTTGCAAACGGTGAGTCATGGCACCGAACGGACTACGCCGACACATCCGAGTGGCCAGGTGAACACAAGAGAAGGTAGTGTTTCGGTGCGTGAAATGGTCTTTTCTTTCGGGCTACTTTGTTTGGGCGCAGTCCCTTAAGAGCCCTGAGACCAAAATATCGTTTAACTTTGACCAGTGACTACTAAGACTCTGTGGCACCTAGAGAGGCCTCGTCTAATCCAACACCTTGGCATAGGGACCCTATACAATAGCCTCTCTCAGTTTTTTCCTTTTCATTTCGTTGCTCTCGTTGTCCTATTGTTTGCAAACGCGTGAAATAGTGCAGTTCGAACCAGCGTAACGTTGTCAAACACTATATTTTGCAAATGGTGGGTCATGGCACTGAACGGACTACACTGACACATCCGACTGGCCAGGTGAATGCTAGCGGAGGTGGTGTTTTGCTGCATGAAATGGTCGCTACTTTCAGGCTACTTCGTTCGGGCGCAGTCCCTTAAGACCCCTGAGACCAAAATATCGTTTAACTTCGACGGGTGACTACTTGGACTCTGTGGCACCTAGAGAGGCCTCGTTTGATCTTACACCTTGGCATAGGGACCGTCTATAATAGTCTCTTGGTTTTTTCCTTCTCATTTCGGTGCTCTCGCTGTCCTACTATTTGCAAAATCATGAAATAGTGAAGTTAGAGCCAGTGTAAGGTTGTCAAACGCTATATTTTGCAAACGGTGGGTCGTGGCACCAAACGAACTACACCGACACGTCCAAGTGGCCAGTTTAACACTAGAGCAGGTAGTGTTTTGGTGTGCAAAATGGTCGTTGCTTTCGGGCTACGTCGTTCGGACGCAGTCCCTTAAGAGCCCTGAGACCAAAATATCGTTTAACTTCGACGGGTGACTACTCAGACTCTATGGCACCTAGAGAGGCCTCTTTTGATCCAAAACCTCAGTATAAGGACCCTATACAATAGCCTCTCTCATTTTTTTCCTTTTCATTTCGGTGCTCTCACTGTCCTATTGTTTGCAAACGTGCGAAATAGTGCAGTTGGAGCCAGCGTAAGGTTGTCAAACGCTATATTTTGCAAACGGTGGGTCATGGCACCAAACGGACTATGCCGACACATATAGGAGGTAGTGTTTTGGTGCGTGAAACGGTCGTTGCTTTCAGGCTACTTCGTTCAGGCGCAGTCCCTTAAGAGCCCTGAGACCAAAATATCGTTTAACTTCGACGAGTGACTACTCTGACTTTGTGGCACCTAGAGAGACCTCATTTGATCTAACACCTTGGTGTAGGGACCCTCTACAGTAGCTTATCTCAGTTTTTTCCTTCTCATTTCGGTGCTCTCGCTGTCCTACTATTTGCAAACGCGTGAAATAGTGCAGTTAGAGCTAGTGTAAGGTTGTTAAACGCTATATTTTACAAACGGTGAGTCATGGCACCAAATGGACTATGCTGACACATCCAAGTGGAAAGTTGAACGCTAGAGGAGGCATCGTTTCAGTGCACGAAACGATCGTTGCTTTCGGGCTACTTCGTTCGGGCGCAGTCCCTTAAGAGCCCTGAGACCAAAATATCGTTTAACTTCGACGGGTGACTACTCAGACTCTGTAGCACCTAGAGAGGCCTCGTCTGATATGACACCTCAATGTAGGGACCCTCTACAATAGCCTCTCTCAGTTTTTTCCTTTTCATTTCGGTGCTCTCGCTGTCCTACTGTTTGTAAACGCGCGAAATAGTGCAGTTGGAGCCAGTGTAAGGTTGTCAAACGCTATATTTTGTAAACGATGGGTCATGGCACCAAACGTACTGTGCCAACACATTTGGGTGGCCAGGTGAATTGTATAGGAGGTGGTGTTTCGGTGCGCGAAACGGTCGTTGCTTTCGGGCTACTTCGTTCGAGCGCAGTCCCTTAAGAGCTCTGAGACCAAAATATCGTTTAACTTCGACGGGTGACTACTCAGACTCTGTGGCACCTAGAGAGGCCTTGTTTGATCTAACACCTTGGCATAGGTACCCTCTACAATAGCTCTCTCAGTTTTTTCCTTCTTATTTCGGTGCTCTCACTGTCCTACTGTTTGCAAACGCGCAAAATAGTGCAGTTGGAGCCAATGTAAGGTTGTCAAACGCTATATTTTGCAAACAGTGGGTCATGGCACTGAACGGACTGTGCCAACACATCCAAGTGGCCAGATGTATGCTATAGGAGGTGGTGTTTCGATGCGTAAAATGATCGTTGCTTCCAGGCTACTTCGTTCGGGCGTAGTCCCTTAAGAGCCCTGAGACCAAAATATCGTTCAACTTTGACGAGTGACTACTCAGACTCCGTGGCACCTAGAGAAGCCTCGTCTGACCTGACACCTCAGTGTAGGGACCCTCTACAATAGCCTCTCTCAGCTTTTTCCTTCTCATATTGGTGCACACGCGTAAGTATGGTCTTGTAAACACATGGGGAGGAGTCGTTTTCAAAATTTATGAGAGCTACAGAAAGAAATAAGAAGAGATTAATTTATCTCATATTATTCTGAAGAGAACAATGCACACGTCCAATTTATATAGGACAGAAAAAATGAACTGACTCCCTAACTATGCTGGGAAAATCCACAAAAGTGGCAGAGAATAATGTGATAAAAGATAACAGGATAAGAATAGACAACTAAGTAAAAACCAACGTATCCTATATCTAAGAACCAGCGTATCCTAACATTCCCCCCCTTATTACATTATTCTTGCAAATGTGACCTCTGAAAGATTCAAATTTCACTTTTCCAATAGATTTAGTGAGAATGTCAGCAACTTGTGCTTCAGTAGGACAGTACTGGAGCTGAATTTGATGGTTCAAGACGTGCTCTCAAATGAAATGGCAGTCAATTTCAATATGCTTTGTTCGTTCATGAAAGACTGGATTCTGCACGAGCTTCAACACACTCTGATTGTCGCAATAGAGAATAGGTGACTGTTTTTCAGGAATTCCTAGGTCATCCATAATGCGACGTATCCATATCACTTCGCACACAGCTCCTCGTGCGGCGTGATATTCTGCCTCTGTGGATGAGATAGAAACAACATTCTGCTTCTTGCTTATCCACGAGATTGGTCCAGATCCGAGATGAAATATGTATCCTGTAGTTGACTTCCTATCATCAACAGATCCAGCATGGTCCGAGTCGACATATCCCTGTAGGAAGAATTGATCATTCTTTTTATATTCCAGACCATAATTAGTTGTTCCTCAGACATATCTCAAAACATGCTTTGCTGCATTCCAATCACATTTCTTTGGCTCTTGCATGAACCTGGAAAGATAGCTGGCAGCATAGCAGAGATCTGGTCTGGTGTATGTCAAATAGATGAGCCCTCCAATTAATTGCCTGTAGAGAGTAGCATCTACTTGAGGTGAGTCCTGGAATCTTGAAAGTTGTAAGCCTTTTTCCATGGGAGTGGATATAGGTTTACAATCAGACATTCTATACTTTTCCAGGAGTGTCTTGGCGTACTTTGTCTGGGAGACAAAGATGTGATGCTCCTTTTGCCATATCTCCAAGCCAAGACAGTAATGTAGTAGCCCCAAATCTGTCATGTCAAAGTTTCTTTTGAGATCATTCTTTACAATATCAACCTGATCTTCTGAACTACCAGTGATCACAAGATCATCTACATAAACAACCATAATGATAATTTCTTTGCCTACCTTCTTTATATATAGATTTGAATCTGAGGGACTACGAGTGAACCCATGCTGCAAAAGGTGATCGTTGATCTTGATATACCATGCCCTCGGAGCTTGTTTCAGTCCGTAAAGAGATTTGATGAGACGACATACCTTTTTAGGTTGATTTTCATCCACAAATCCTTCAGGTTGGGTCATGTATACTTCTTCTTTCAGATCACCATTTAGGAAAGCACTCTTGACGTCCATCTGCTGAAGTCTCCATCCTTTCTGTGCTGTAAGTGCACAAACTACCCTGATGGTCTTCATCTTCGCAGTGGGTGCAAAGGTTTCTTCATAGTCGATGCCTTCTTTCTGAGCATATCCTTTGGCTACAAGTCGTACTTTATATTTGTCGATGGATCCATCTGCCTTATATTTTGTCTTGAAGACCCATTTGCAACCTATGGGTTTCTTTCCTGTAGGCAGATCGACAAGTTCCCATGTCTGATTTTTCATGAGTGAGTCATATTCTACTTCCATAGCTTCCTTCCACTGAGTTTGACTGAGTGCTTCATGAACATTATCTGGGTCGGAGCTATTCATCAGTGAACTCATGAGTGCAAAGTTTACCTCATTTCTTGTTTGACTCCTTGTTTTGACTCTGGATGATGTATCTGGGAGTTGTTGCAAATTTGAGTCCTTGATAGTTCTTTGTACCCACTTCGGATGAGAACTTGACTGCTTTTGAGATGAACTGTGTCGTTTCCGTGAGGATTGATGTGGAGTCACATTCTGTAGTTCTCCAAGGTCAACAAATAGTTCTCCTGGTAGCATTTCTTTTCTCTGAGTAGTCTCCTCCAGCTCATCATCTGATTCAGAGACTAATCGGTGAGATGTGTTTGGAAGTGAATCTTCTGTTGATACTATTGAGTCAAAGGATGACTCGTCACAAACCACATCCCGACTTTCGTATACTTTCTTTGTCTCAGGATCCATGAGATGATACGCCTTCGAGGTAGTACTGTAGCCAAGAAGGATACACGGGAGTGTTTTTGGCTCTACCTTCTTTCTCTTCTAAGTTGGAACATGCATGTATGTTGTGCAACCAAATACTCGCAAATGAGAAATTGATGGCTTTTTACCACTCCATACCTCTTCTGGCGTCTTGTTCAGTACAATCTTTGTTGGTGCCCTGTTGAGAAGATATACAGCCGTTTGTACTGCTTCAGCCCAATAGCGTTCTCCTAGCTTTGCAGTTGATAGCATGCAGCGAACCATCTCCATCACTGTGCGATTGCGACGCTCAAAAATGCCATTTTGCTGGGGCATGTAGGGAGCAGTCAGGTGCTGCTTAATGCCGTGATGGTTTAGGAAGGCCAAGAACTTCTTTGATGTGAATTCCCCCCCCTTGATTTGAGCGGAGTAGAAGAAGTGGTTGTCCAGATTCTTTGACAACACGATGATAGAAGTTTTGAAAGTGTTGAAGAGCCTCACTTTTCTGCTTTAGGAAATATACCCACATCTTGCGAGAGTGGTCATCCACGAACAACTGGAAGTATTTGTATCCTAAAAACGAAGCAGGAAATGGGCCGTTCAGATCGGTATGAACTATCTCCAGACACTTCTTGGCATGGAAGGTGCTCGCTTGAAATGGATCTCTATGTTGTTTTCCTGCAAGACAACCAGGGAAAATAGGCAAGGAACTGGAAAATTTGGGTAGTCCACGGACCATTGCTTTTGAACTCATCTGGTGCAGTGAACCGACCGACAAGTGTCCATATCTATAATGCCATAAGGCAGTTGATTCTATTGTTGAAGCAGATAAAGCTACTGCAGAAGATGAAACAGTATCTAAAGCAAATAACTTATCTTTTACAAAGGCTTTAGCAAGAACCGTACCTTGTCGGGAGATTAAGCATGATTTAATGCCATTTTGAACAAGAAATTCAACCTTAAGGTGATGATTCAAGAGCTGAGTAACTGACAAAAGATTGCTAGTCAAGCCAGGAACATATAGTACCTTTGTAAGTGTACATTTTCGTGGCCCCAGAGGAATGGTCACATTCCCTATTCCTTCTGCAATGTACTCTTTGTCATCCGCTATCTGAACTCGATCTCCAGTTGGTTCTTCGCATAGTGAATCAAACAGCTTCTTGTCACCTGACATATGCTTGCTTGTACCAGAGTCTATCAACCAGACTTTCTTCGTGGGCTGAGAAGTTTGAGAGACGAGTACAAGATTCTTACTACAATGGGCTCCTTCTGATGTCTCCTCATCAGATTCATCATCCTCTTTTTGGGCTGCAAGATGTCCTTTTTGCTTTCTCCAGTGGGGACGTCGTTTAGACTTTTGAAAATCTTCGCGCCCACATGTGCTTGTATGGCTTGAAGACCCTTGTTTCAGGCTGTTGTGCCAACAGTGATCAGTGTCATGAGTATTGGTTCTGCAAATGTGACACCATCTCTTTGAATTTTGATCTTTCTGTTTGGATTGCGCTGGATTTGGCTTCTCTGGGGGACCTTTCCAATTCTTCTGGCCACGATTAGGCTTTGAGAACAAGGCTTTGTCCTGAGACTCCCCATGCGATGAAGTGATAGCTTCTTCCTGCTGCAGAAAATTCACAAGCTCTTCGAATGTCACTGTTTGTTTAGACACATTCAGTGTTGTAACAAACACTCGAAATTGAGAAGGGAGTGCTCTCAAGGTGATTGGGACGAGTAGTTTATCGTCTACCGTTTCACCGAGTGCCAATAACTCCGATCTCAACTCAGCCATGCGACGCAGGAATTCCTCCACTTTCTCGTCAGACCCCATAGAGAGGGTGTGCAGCTTCGACTGAAGATGAAGAATCTTTGTCTGATTTTTGGCTTCATAAATGGTTTCCAACTTGTCCCAGGCCTCCTTGGGTTTCTCCGCATTCCGAACATGCGGTTGCACGTCATCACTGATACTGAGCATTATCAGCATCAAGGCTTTAGCACTAGCCATGTCATATTTTACTAGTTCATCGGGGGCTATGGGAGCAGGGATAGATCCTGTGACAATTCCCCATAATCCTTCAAACTGAAGGATTGTCTTCATTTTTGTCTTCCAGGCCACAAAATTAGGCCCTTTGAGCAACTGAGCATCAGACAGAAGTAACTTCAGAGCAGACATTGTAATAAAAAAAATATTTATTTATTTGAAAAAATTATTACAATTTGGACTCACTGTCGAGAATGACTGGCTTGAAGATGCTCGCGATATTCGTGTGCTGTGAGACGACGACATTTTGCAGGGCGTTCTTCTTCGTCGTCACAATCTGCATCGTATCCGGCTTCTAATTCTTCCCGTACTCGCTTTGCTTAGCAGCTGACGTCGAAAAGAAAGTACTCAAGGAGTCCTTCTCGAACAAGTTTGTCGAATCCAAGATTGCTGCAATTTTTAAGCTCGTTCAGCAAGGCAAAGTAGAACCCGGAGCTCTCAGGAGCTTCTCCATGGTGTTCTCTAGTTGACGAGTTGATGTTGTGGCTTTCAGCTGTGGCGACCGTGTTGTTGACGCTTTCAATCGAGTTGTCTACACTCGACATTCGATGTAGTGTAGAAGAGACTGTTTTAGACTCAAAATTACCTCGAAAAATGTGCACGTGCTGCCTTCCTTCAGCAGGTGACTGAGTAACTCTCCACGTGGCAGCAAGATTGTTTTCACAGCACACTCTTCCATGCAGCAGCAACTGTCTATGCTGTAAAAGCTTCAGGCTTTGGCTCCAAGTTCTGGATTGATCTTCAGCTGGATCAATCACACCGGCCGCATCTCACAAATATGAAAACAAATAGCAATCTGTTCTTAGACTGGCATGTATGTTCAAGAATGAATCTGGCTTTACACGCCTAGGAATCGAACTTGGCCCTCCACTGCCTCTTCTCACAACTGCAGGAAACAAACATTCACTGACATGTACGATGGATCACACACAGTGCCTGGAAAACCCGCGTGGAGGTGAAAATGCTGGCTAATGGATCACGCGCCTCCTGCGCATCTGCAAACCGCGTGAGGAAAACAGCAAAGTGCAGTCTTGTTCAACTCTGCACCTTTGCGCACCTTCTCCAGCAAACACTGACGCACTCTGAGCTCCTGGACTGCAAGATTTGCGCCGTGTCTCAACTCAAATGCAACATATAAGTAGGTGTTCCAAGGAGTCCCTTGAGGAGCACTGGTCTACACTTCCACTTTCCACGTTTCACACGCGGGATGCAGTGCTGGGATTCCTCACGTCAATCTCTACAATGAAGAAGATGAGCGAGTTTCCAAACATGCCAAAATAGTCACTGGTCTGAGAATCTTCCACACAGGGTGAAGGATTTGATGCTGCTCTGATACCAAACTGAGAGCTACAGAGAGAAATAAGAAGAGATTAATTTATCTCATATTTTTCTGAAGAGAACAATGCACACGTCCAGTTTATATAGGACAGAAAAAATGAACTGACTCCCTAACTATGCTGGGAAGATCCACAAAAGTGGCAGAGAATAATGTGATAAAAGATAACAGGATAAGAATAGACAACTAAGTAAAAACCAACGTATCCTATATCTAAGAACTAGCGTATCCTAACAATTTACAACATTTTCAAAATTTACAAATTTTTCAAAATTTACAACATTTTCAAAATTTACTTGACTTTTTTAAAATTTACAACTTTTTTAAAATTTACAAATTTTTCAAACAATAAAAGCTTCTCTTAGCTTCGAGAATTTAAAATTCTCTACTAACAGTGTCAACCATGTGAAGGTGGAAGCTTTTATGGCACCACTAACCTAAATAAAAGTGTTAGTCAAAAAAATTTAAGTTTTAAATCAAAACCATATATACTATAGATAGATATAATGTATGTGCAAAATACACAAATTTAAAATAAAATATATATTCAAACTTAAATCTAGATCTTTAATTTCTAAAAAAATTATATATATATATAAATTGAAAAGAAATTATATATATACCAGACATGCTCGCATTGTAAAATCATTCCAATGAACCATCAGGATCGGATCTACTCTGAATAGCAGACAAGATTACTTCATGATTTGACTCTCGAACCTTCCAAAGAATCTTGTTATTAGGCCTTCCTCGATATCTCTACAACTGAATATTTGTCGCTAGAACTAGATGTGAATATAAGAGTATTTTCCTGTGTGTCTCAAAGTCTGCAAACACCTAAACAAAGTAATTTTTTAATGGATACCGTCGAAGCCAAGTTCCAGTAACTACCACTGACCCTGTAGGATACTCAATATCTTCGCCATCTATAATAGGAGAAGTCAACTTCTTTCTTTCCTCGATGCAACGACATAAGAAATAGTCTGTTCCTTCTTCATTGTCTTCTATCGCAATTACTGCAAACACATTTCCTACAAAAAAATAACCAAGGAAAGTTGAACAAATCAAATTTAAATTACATATTAAAATTTCAATGGACATATAACTCAATTTACAAAAATTAAATAAATATAACCATATTTATAACTTGTCGCACCAAAATTGAAATTTCGTCAAAGTCCTTGGATGTTGTAGCTTCATCTGCATAAACAAGTCGTAATGCTTGTGGAGGTTGATAACTAGGAAGTGGAGTTAGAGGCCTACAAATCCATCCTTCCACCTATTCTTGTGAATCACACTCAGCAGTGACAAATTCGATACAAGATGCACAAAAGCATGTCAACTTTCTTGTCCATATGGCCCATGAAGTAGCGTCTGAGCTACAAAATGAGTGCATATCACTGGATCCAGTGAGTGTCATACAATCCTCGTAGTTAGCAATATGTTTTTCCTCTATCAACCAAAAATATCTGTAAACTGTGGAATTTTCTTGAGAACCTCAGGCCATGTTGTCAGTACACCATTCCACTATGCTCTTTGCATCTTTTAATTCAGCACCATCTTTTTACTTCAACATTTCTCTTGCAAGATCTCTTTTCACACATGCCCCTGCACCGTCATGCTCACCTTTTCCATGTCCAGCCTCAGTGAAACTCCAAATATGTTGCACACCCATCTTGACGTGCATTCTGCTCATCCAATAAAACATTCGTGCATTCTTAAACTGAGACGTGTAATTATCTAACCATATATAATGTTGTTTGAAGTGGATGTCCCTATCAGACAAGTTTCCATAAAATAACTGGAAACACCCTTGCACAAATTCAGTAGAATGAGTACGATCATCACTGATATAAAAGTGGTACTCTCTTAAGATTTTTTTATCATTCTCTGTACTGTCAGGAGAAGGTAGAAATGCTATATGCACAAAAATGGAAACTTGTATTGAGTTGTAATATTGCGATTAAACCTCCATTTGTGGTTGCAATGTGTAATTCTCTGCAAAATCGACCACTGAAACAATAGTACCAATAGGAAATGTGTCTTTGCATATCTTGAATTGTTCATCCAACCATCGAGCTCTATGTGTATGCCTCGCATACTCATAAACAATTTCATCCTGAAATTTTCTCATAAATTAAAAAATGGGCATTTGTTCTGTAACTAGCTCACACCATTTCGACTCTTTTCCATTTTTCAACGGGTATGCAACTGATTTATATTTATCAAATTCAACTAAATTATGTCCTATTGTACCTTCAATTTTCTCATGGATGCAACTTTCCAATTTAGGTAATCTGCCGCATTTACTACAACTTCCATCTAAACAATCCTGACTATAAAAAAATTTTCCAACTTATTTTTCACAAAATATAGTAGGAATGAAATCTCTGGAAGATATTGGTGGAACTTGAACACCACATTCAGATAACATAGTTTCAAAATGAAAATTAGAATGAATACGTAAAAATTTAGCATAATGCATCGCAAATTCAACATGTTGCCTACAATAACAAGTGGTGCGAGCATGGTTGATTTTCACATAGAATGGTTTCAACATTTCAAAAAAACGTTGACTAATTTTAATTTCTAGATTCTCTTGTTCAAACTTACGAAAAAATTGAGTTTGAGTCATATCTAAGAAATGCTTTGGATGTGGTTCACGATTAGTAGAACCAACTCTCCATTTTATAACATCTCTTGTATTAGGTGAAACTCTAGTATTATCATGCCAAAATTTAATAACAACTTCTCTTATAGCATCAGAATTATTTTTGTCCTTACGCGGTGCTCTAGCAGAAAATGCCCAAAAATCGGCATTATTGAGTGATTGAAGCATATTACGTCTTTCAATTTCTTTCATTATATTTTTTCGATTAACTTGCAACATTCGACTTGTTTGCATAATCAAACGTTATTTTTTTATTGATTCACTTACAACACTAGTAGCAAGTACACGATGCACAATATTACTATCCCTAGTGCATCTCTTGACACCAATAGTGTGATATGCATCATGAAGGTTTTCAACAATTGTAGAGGTTTGTCCACGTATATTAGATGTTGTCAATCCTAAGGTGTTTAATGTAGGTCTCATTTTAATCAATTTCATCAAACTAACCAACAACTGACATCTTTGGGAATCATTTAAAATTTCAAAATGATTATCCTAGATTTCAGTGGCTTTTCTTCTGATTTGTCATTTAGAAAGTTTTTCAGACATTGGTTTCAAAATGTTTTCATCAATTTCAATAAAAAAATCAGGTTTCTTACGTAAAATCCTAGGAGGTGTTTTTGTCAAATTTTGCTTGTCTACAGTTTCAACATGAATTTCCTTATTTACATTTTCATTGTCTCCTTCAATTTCAACATTTGCTACATCATGATTATTTAATTCTTCTTCAACATTGACAGTAAAAACTTCTTCATCATGAGTATTTAATTTAACTTCAACATTGACAGTAGAAACATTACCTAGTTCTTCATTGCTGACAATAGTTGGGATTGAAGATGAACCTCTTCTAGATTCACGAATTTTCCGCATTCGCTCATCATTTTGAATTTTGTTGGCCTCTAATTTGTTTGGTGTTTTTTTACTTAATGACTTCCTTTTTTACTTTGTTTTTTGTCTCCCATGATGTTTTGCTTCCAATGATAAGAAAAATGTGTAGAAAAAGATAGAATTTCACAGTAATTCGTACGGTAAGGTCAGAGAGTAAAAATCACATGGTAATTTAAGCATTGGGATGTGTGTAAATATGATTTATAAACCGCAATCGAGCTTTATAAACCACGATCGCGGTTTATAAAGTGTGCTCACGGTTTATAAAGCGCGATCGCGGTTTATGTTTAAAAAACCGCGATCGCGGATCTATCTACCGAACCTAAGGCTCGGAAAATCTTTTTTTTTTCCCAACCAATGCTATGGAAGGTCATTGTGAAGTGTAAAAGGTCAAAAAATTTAAATCTGCTCTTCCAAAGACTTGAACCATGCTAAAAAACTGAAAACATTTCACAAAAATGGTGCCATCGCATAGGGGAGACTCTTAGCTTCGTAGAAATATTGTTTTTAAAGTGAATAGAATAAGATAAATATCATTTTATAATTTTTTACTAACAATAGGTCTTTAAGACATTTTTTCCCGTGAATGTTCATGTCTACATTTAAGACTGTAAATTTTGTTTTGCTTATCAAAATATGATAAAAATTATACCATCCCAAGCGTGGAAAAATTCTATACACGTTAAAAATAAATAAAAATTGATTTCGATATTTTTTGATATAGTTATGGAGGGCAAACGAAAAGTGCTCCGTTTTCTAAATATTTTCATACCACTTTCACGGAAAAAATCATTAAAAAAAATATATTGCTAAAAAAAATATAAAATAAAATCCATCCCAAGATACACAACTACATCTAACGTTTCACCAAAGGAAAAAAAAACAACAAGATTCGGTCATCCAAAATGCGGGCAAACGGACTACAATCTTATAAGTTTTTTCAAAAAAAAAAACTAAGTCATATAATTTTAAGTGTTTAATATAGCTAAACTTGTCCGTTGTTTACAAAAATTAGTATTTTAGAAACTAGATTCCGAATACTACAATTCATATTTATATATTTTTTTCTAATTTAGAGTTTGTGTATAGCTAATAATCCCTACAAGTTGAGATTTTGCTATTTTTTGCAATATGATGTCCACGGATGACCCTATATTTGTCCATCAACTTCCTACACTTACCCCCCACTAAGGATTATATACAAAAAAGGCTCCTTATCGACAGTAGGAGGGTTTAATCATATTACCAAGAAGATCATGTTTCACTTTTCCTATGGAATAACATCTCACGATTACACTTTCCAAAGCCATGCGTCAATAATAGTTTTATTATAGGTATGCTCCAATAATTTTTTAAGGATACAAAGGCACTTAATATGGAAACATACATCCTTATTATTATTATTATGTTTGGTTCTTAGATTAGGTTTCTTGAGTATCGTTTTACATCCAACTTAAGAGGATTCTCCCTAATTAGGTTCAGATGCATTTTGTAATGAATTGTGTAGCCTATTTTCTGTTAGGGGAATTTAAATCCTCATGAGACCACTAGTCCCCATCTAAGGGGATTTATCTCTAAGAACATGATCAAAGTTTCACATCATACATCCACTACATACTAGGACAAGTGGGAGAGAAATATGGAGTATTCCATCATTTGAAGGGTTAAGGATCACATTAGGGTTTACACAACGTGGATCCTTTTCTCACCACAAGATGGTTTAAACATGTTATAAAAATGATCTAAACTTCACTATTCTCCAAGCACAACATCTAAAGGTCAATTTTTCTCCAACCAAACATAAATTAAAATTTTTTAAGTTTCATAATTAACTCGTAGCTTGCACCTAAAACCAAAATGATAATCAAGACTTAGTATCGAGTTCATTTATGATCATAACTCTTAAAGGTGACTTCTAAGGTTAGTAGGTGATCTTCACCACTCAACATGTGAATTGGTCCAAGAGGGTTTTACACTATGTTTAATTTTGGATTCCCATGAAGTACTACTTTAATAAAACCCACTCTCCTTACTACACACACAATTACCAAACTTAGGAGGGAACCACATACTCAAAATAAGGCTTAACCATGTCATTCCTAATCATCGATTTCACGAAGATGTCACTACGCATATCTAGGCTATGATGATAAACTCAAAATTTGGATCTTGTTTAGTTAAGCTAGAAGGTGTTATCAAGTGTAAATTTTTAAGTTCATCCTAAGGTTTTGGTTCCATCTGTGTTAAGAAAGGTTATGCAAGAAGGATAGATATGCACAAGTTTTAAACTAAGGTTGACTATTACAATTAGGTTTTTTTTAATATTTTCTAGTTAAATAAGAAAACATTATGGAGATTTCATCATAAATTTCACAAGGAGAAAACACTATAAGATATTAAATTTGATTTCATTTAACATACAAACCCAAATTTTACAATACAAAATTTGGGGGTCAAGATAACATCCATGTTTAGATGAACATTTCCCTTAAACCCTAGCATCTAAAATATTACAGAACTTCACTAATAAAACTTTCAATACTTTGTTGAATTTTAGAGCTTAATTACTTCAGATTAGCATGCAATATGAAACTTGCAGGAAAATATAGTAACCGGCATCAGTTATGGAGGGAGCGGCATCAGTCACCTATAACCAACATCGGTCAGGAAAGGAGGAACTAGTATCGGTTACGGATAACCGACGTCAGTTATCTATGTGTGAGTGTTTTAATTAACTCATGGGAATTAGATCTCATTTTAGGATAAAATTAGATCTATTGATTTTAATTGTATGGCTAAGTGCCTTAAGTTTGTATATGCCTATATAAGCATGAAAGACAGGGTTTAAAAGTGGAAAAATTGAAGAAGTTGATGATTATTGTGAGAATAATTATGAGAGAGAGAATTCTTGGAGAATAAGCAAAAGGTTGAGAGAAAGAAAGTACTATACATCTGAGAGGTGTGGAAAATTGTAAATCTTCATTGTATATCTTGTGAAAGCTTTAGATAATAGATTGGTTTGTTTCTTGGTGAATGTATCCCACACTGGATAAACCACGTTAAATCTGATGTTGATTTATATTTCTTATTTTGTATATTTATTCTGGTAGAATATCTACTTTTATTTACATGTATTCTTAGATATGATATATAATCTGTACAACTAGTGTGATAACCCCAATAATTGGTATCAGATATTTGTTTGAGGGTTTTTTGTGTTGAAATATTTACTCATAGAGGGTTTTCTAATTGAGTGGGAGCTACAACAATAGAAGAAGAAAAAAATACAAGGTAGAGAAGTTTGATGGCTGAAATTATCAATTATGGAAGATACAGATTGAAGATTATTTGTATCAAAGATATTTGTACTTACCGTTGGATAAAAATTTTAGACTTACGAAGATGACTGATGAAGAATGGAATATTCTTGATAGAAAGGTTTTGAGATCTATAAGATTGATCCTAACATCATCAATGGCTTCCAATATTACATACGTGACATCTATAGTAGAGTTAATGAAATCTCTTGCTAATTTATATGAAAAACCTAGTGCTTCAAATAAAGTTTATTTGATGAAGAAACTATTTAGTTCTAAGATGCATGAAGGTGGATCTGCATCTAGTAATTTTAATGATAACATATCTATTGTAAATCAATTAAAATCAATTGATATTTTATTTGATGATGAAGTGAAAGCACTTTTATTCTTATGTTCTTTTCCTGATAGTTGGAATAACTTGGTTATGGTTGCTAGTAAAACAATATTTTCTAATAGTACTTTGAATTTTGATGATGTGGTTAGTATAATATTGAATGAGTAGGAAAAGTATAGAGGAGTCATCATCTGGGAATGATTTGAATGTAGAAAGCAGGGACATGAAGAGTGAGAGATCCAAGAGTAAGAGTAATGGGAAATCAAAGTCAAGGGATAGCAGATCTAAATCCAGAGGTAAAGGAATTACCAATTAGAAATGTGGAAAGAAAGGACATGTAAATAAATATTGTTGGTAAAAGGATAAAGAGAAGCAACACCCAGAAAAAGGTAAAGAGGCAAATAAAGAAGTAAATCTTGTTGCATCAGATGTAATGCAAGATGCTTCTATTCTTTCTTTAGATAATAAAATTGAATCATGTGTTTTAGATTCAGACGCTTCTATCCATGCAACCCCTAATAAGTGTTATTTCAAAAATTATGTCTAGGGTTATTTTGGGCATGTTTATTTGGGTGATGATGAACCTTGTAGTATTACTGGTAAAGGAGAAGTTCATATAAAATTGTAGAATAAAAATACATGGGTATTGAAAGATGTGAGGCATGTGCCAAGCCTAAGGAGAAATCTTAGTTCTATAGGGAAATTAGGAGAAGCTAGTTACATGGTTACATTCACAGAAGACTCTTGGAAATTCACCAAGGGTGCTTTTCTTGTGGCAAGAGGTAAGAAGGTAGGAACTCTATATTTATATATCTCTGTTACTGATTCCTTTTCTGCATTATCTACTTCAGATACAAATGCATGCATGTGGCATAATCGGTTGGGCCATATCAGTCAAAAAGGAATGCAGGTCTTAAAGGGTAAGGGTAAGTTATCAGATTTGAAAGATTTAGATCTTTATTTTTGTGAGCATTGTGTCTTTGGAAAGAAAAATAAATTGATATTTCTCAAAGTTGGGGAAACTAAGAAGAAGCATAAATTGGAGCTTGTACACTCAGATATGTGGGGACTAGCTCAGGTAGCTTCTCATGGATGATCCCAGTATTATGTTACTTTAATTAATGATGCTACAAGAAAGGTATGGGTTTATTGTATTAAACATAAATATGATGTTTTTGAGACTTTTAAAAGATAGAAATCCCTTGTTGAAAATGAATGAAATTCAAAGTTAAAGTTCCTTAGATCTGACAAATAGTGGTAAATATTATATCAAAGATTTTAATGATTATTATTCGGTGAATGGGATATGTAGAGAAAGGATGGTTCCAAGAACACCACAGGAGAATGGTGTTGTAGAAATTATGAACAGGAAAATCATAGAATGTGTTAGAAATATGAGGATACATTCTAGATTACCCTTGCAGTTTTGGGAAGAAGCAATTGATACAACAATTTATTTGATTAACTGTGGGCCTTCAAGTTCACTAGATGGAGGAATACCAAAGGAACCTTGGACCGGAAAAGAGGTAGATATTTCTTTTCTTAAAGTTTTTGGTTCACAAGCTTTTATGCATATTGATGAGGAAAATAGGAAAAAGTTGGTTGCAAAATCTAAGAGATGCACTTTCATTGGTTATGGATATGGTGATTTCGGATTGCATTATTAGGATTTAGAGAATTCTAAAATTATTAGGAGTTCTGATATTGAATGGAATGAAAATAGAATGTACAAGGATCAAATTTTGGTACCCAAGCATGAACCGGTTGAGAATTTTGTGAATGAAAATAAAGTATCAGATTTAAAAGTAATATCGACAGGGTTATCCAGTAACCAGTGTTGGTTGACCCTTGACCGACATCAGTCAGCTGAATTGGTATCGGTTATAGAAGATCCAATTCAGAATCAGTTAGAAGAACCAACATCAGTTATAGGTGAATGGCGTCGGTCACTAACAGATTTGGATACGAATGTTGAGGAGGTCTACAATGAGCCTTTGGTACCCCAAACTCCTATTAGAAGGTCTCAAAGGGTAATTAAACATCTAGAAAGATTCACACCTTCTCTAGTTTATTTATTATTGGAAGATAATGGTGAACCATCAATTTTTGAAGAAGCAATGCAGGATAAAACCCACATCTAGTGGGAGCATAGCATGGATAAGGAGATGGAATCCTTGGAACAAAACTAGACTTGTGATATAGTTAAGTTGCTAGCAATTGATATAATTTTGCTCAGATTATAACCATGAAACAGACAGAACAGTAAACATGAACACAATGATTTCAATTCATTCGGGATATCTTATTAGACAAGGGAGATTACAATATATAGAAGATTGATCTCCTTAATATAAGGAGTCAACTTCAATCTCAAACTACTCCCTAGAATATCTCGTGATCCACTAATCACTCAACAACTCTTATCTACGTGAGTTACAACTCACTTACATCATTTACTCACACAATATATAATATATATTTGCACACACACAAATATATAAATATCTAATGTTCACAATATTATTCCTAACATTCACTCCCCTATTGTTAACATTAGATATTTCCACACATACACTCCCCTAATGTGAACAATGTAGAGAAAAACATTCACACGTCTTCTACAGCTTGCCTGCCTCTGCATGCTCATGATCTTGGTACGTTGAACCTCTGTTCAACAAATACGAACCCCTGTTCGACAATAACGGACCTCTGTCCTAGGTACGAGCCCTTACTCATGAACCTCTATTCATCCTCTTCAAGAAAAACATGATGCTGCTTTTTCTTGTGCTTTTATCTTTCTACTATCACATATTTACATCAGGAGGTTATAAAAGGAAATACAATTCTGAACAGGAATGTGACATCTGTTCTTATTACAAACAATGAAACACACAACTGAAATACTTGGCCACCAAATCAATACCGCGGCCTCGTCGATGGTTCCTGACGAGAGGTCTCCGATTGCCCTCCTGCCTCCGTTGCCTCCAGCCTCCATCTGAAAGTTATCTAAAGAAGGAAGTTTTCAGATTCATAACCATCACCCAAAGGTTCTTCTTTGTCACTGTCTTCTTCTTCATTAGCAACCATGGCATTTTCTTCTATTTTTCCATCAAGTAAATCTTGTGCTCTTTTCTTGCAGTTTATAGATACATGTCCATCTTGTTTACAATAGTAAGAAGTGATATGTTTCTTTGTATCTCTGAAATTTGATCTTTGTTTAAAAGAAGATTTAAATCTCCCTTTATCATATGACTTTTTTTTACCATACATTGCAGTTTCTTCTGGTGTAACATTCTTATTTTCTTCATCTATCAGTGAAGAAATTAGATCTTCTAGGCTGGGATTGATCTTGCTCAAAGTAAAAACAACGTTTGAATAGCGAGATGGCATACTATTCAACAAAACAGCTTTTGCATCATCATCCTCTACTTTAAGTTTTATCCCTGATAATTGATTCAAAATAGATTGAAACTTACTTATATGTTGTACCATGCTTTCTCCTTCATCCATCTTGAGTCCAAATAGCTTCTGCTTCAAGGTCACTGCTGCGCTTCCGGTTTGGGATCCAAACAACTTGTTCAATGTTGTCCAAATGAAATTTGAACTTTTTGAAAGGTCTATATGATGCAAATATGCATCAGACAATCCAAGTCCAATGATTGTTGTTGCTTTACGATCTCTACTCTCCCATTTGGTTGCTTCATCAGCATCGGTTGGTTTCTTGAATGTTCCATCCGCAACGTCCCACAAATCTTTGTTAATGAGTGTCAACTGAGTTCATACTTGCCAAGTGTGAAAATCCTTTCCATCAAATTTTTCAACATAAGCTAATTTATCCATTATGACTCTCCACAATTTGACACAAATAGGTGTCGGTTTCAACCGAAAATACACCCTTTTTACAATGACACGAATTTTGAAAACAACTCACAAATTTGACGACACTTTTTGAGACTCTGAATACCATGATATGACCATAACAAACCTAAAATCACCTATTTAACATTGACTTTTATGACACAATTATTGACATTTTAATGACAAACGTGTAAAACTTGCTAATGACAATATCATTATATCTTGACTTAACAACTAGACACATATAATGATGAAACAATAACGTATTGACTACCAACATTTGACGACACTTAATTGAAATGAAATTTTGACATAACTAAAACAGAATTTAAATACCACTCAAATTATATTGCTTAACATATCCTATAAGATCTGTAATAATTGCAAATTTGACTACTAGTTGAGACAAATTAACACTATGAAACCTATATTAAAACACTAAACCATATTTTTGAATATGTACGGCATGGACAGAATTACCGAATTAAATTAGACCGCTATGTAGAGGAGATGTGTACAGTGCCACGATCCCTTCTTGTCACTGTTCCACGTGATGTCCCAAACAACTCGTCAAATGTCAAGATGATGTGGATCTGACACGCCTTTGCATGGATTGAGCCTTTGCATGGAATCCACAGACTTTGTGAATATTAAAGAAAATCAACAGAATTTAGATGAGATATTGGACAGTCACGTGTTGCAGACGGTCTGATAGAACATTTGACAAATAGTTCACAGCCTCTACCAAGCCGTATTCATCTAACAGTAGATGTATGCATGTGTCAGGAAGATCTACAATTGTGGGCGGAAATGCATGATCCGAATCCACGTTGTGAGAAATGCCAATGCAAATCACGGTGCAAATATCAAATACAAGCTCATAATTCCTTGGCTGCAAACAAGATCCTCCTTACACAGGTACGCAGATTCACAAATAAAATCATGAACTAGCAGTACAATACATTTTTCAATACACGGCCCATAGATGTATGCTTACATCTGTGTTGAATGAAGTGTAACGTTGGCAGCTACAAATCCACTATTCAGTGTTGCACGGTATCTTCGTCTACAGGATCAAGTGCAGGGCTTTGATGATCAAAGGAATTTGATAAATCAAACCATTGTTACAGAAGATTCCACAACAGTGATCGACCATGCT
Source organism: Taxus chinensis (assembly GCA_019776745.2). Taxonomy (NCBI): domain Eukaryota; kingdom Viridiplantae; phylum Streptophyta; class Pinopsida; order Cupressales; family Taxaceae; genus Taxus; species Taxus chinensis. The sequence goes on from CM034155.1 coordinate 590,730,640, forward strand.
CTGATACCAGTGATATAATTTTGCTCAGATTATAACCATGAAACAGACAGAACAGTAAACATGAACACAATGATTTCAATTCATTCGGGATATCTTATTAGACAAGGGAGATTACAATATATAGAAGATTGATCTCCTTAATATAAGGAGTCAACTTCAATCTCAAACTACTCCCTAGAATATCTCGTGATCCACTAATCACTCAACAACTCTTATCTACGTGAGTTACAACTCACTTACATCATTTACTCACACAATATATAATATATATTTTCACACACACAAATATATAAATATCTAATGTTCACAATATTATTCCTAACAGCAACTAAGGGGACATTGCAAAACAATTGGGTTTATAGGATTAAGGAAGAAGAGGGTGGATAGAAAACGTACAAGGAAAGACTTGTAGTAAAGGGATTTGTACAGAAAGTAAGCATTGACTTTTGTGAAATATTTTCTCCTTTTGTTAAAATGGATTCCATATGTACTGTATTGAGTTTAGTTACATTACACTATTTTCATTTAGAGCAGCTAGATGTGAGGATGACTTTCCTTCATGGTGATTCGGATGAAGAGATTTATATGTAGCATCTGTTTGGATATGAAGTCAAGGGTAAGGAGAAATTAGTGTGTAGGTTGAAAAACATCCTATATGGGCTCAAGAAAACTCCAAGGAAATTGTACATGAGGTTTGATAGTTTTATTCATGAGCATGGTTACATTAGATGTGGATCTGACCATTGTGTTTATTTCAAGAAGCTTTAAAATGGGAGATATATTATTTGGTTATTGTACGTGGATGATATGCTTATTGTAGGATATAGTATGTAGGACATTGATGAGATTAAGGCAAAGATAGCTCACACATTTTCTATGAAGGATTTAGGAGCTGCCAAAAGAATCCTTGGCATGTAAATACACAGAGACATGAAGAACAAGAAATTACACTTGTCTCAGGATGCTTATATCAATAAGGTGTTGGAAAGGTTTAATATGCAAGATTCAAAACCTATAAGTACACCTATGGCAGGACACTTCAAATTAAGCAAAAATCATTGTCCATCATCACATGAGGAGGTTAAATACATGACATGAGTACCATATACTTGAGTAGCTAGGAGTGTCGTGTATGTTATGGTTTGTACAAAAGTAGACATTGCATAGGCAGCGGGAGTAGTGAGTAGATTAATGGCCGATCTAGGTAAAGAGCATTGGAAAGTAGTCCAAGAGATACTCAGGTATTTGAGAGGGAAATCTAGCATGTAATTATGTTATGGAGGTTTGGATATTTCTTTATGTCACTATGTTTATTCGGATATGGACAGAGATCTGGATGGTAGGAGGAGCACTGGTGGATATATTTTGAGAGTAGGCGGGACGACAGTTAGCTAGATTTAAATTTTGTAAAAGTTTATAGCTTTGTCTACTATAGAGGGAGAGTATCTTACAGCTACAGAGGCTAGCAAAGAAATCATATGGATTAGAGGTTCATGGAAGAGTTGGGAAAGGAGAAAGATGATTATAAATTATTTAGTGACAGTTAGAGTACAATTCATTTTGAAAAGAACTCAGTGTTTCATTCAAGAAAAAAATGCATTCAATTGAGGTACCACTTCATACAGCATGTATTGGAGGATGGGAAACTAAAACTAGAGAAGATTCATACGAGTGAAAACCCTATGGATATGCTAATGAAGCCATTAATCAAAGATAAGTTGGAGCTACACTCTACTTATGTTGGTCTTCGAGTTTGAGACTTGAAGAGGAAGAAACTAAGCTAAGAAAGGATCCATGAATGATGTTATACAGGTATAGTGCAGTAATTAATCTCCAAGTGGGAGATTATTGAGTTGTGAAGCTCAATTACTTGAGATTAACATGCAATATGAAACTTATAGGAAAATACAGTAACCGAAATCAGTTATGGAGGGAACGACATCAATCAGGAAAGGAGGAACTGACATGGGTTAGTGCTAACCGGCGTCGGTTACCTATGTGTGAGTGTTTTAATTAACTCACGGGAATTGGATCTAATTTTAGCATAAAAACAACTCTAATGATTATAAATGCATAGATAAGTGCCCTAAGTTTCTATAAGCTTATATAAGCATGAAATCTAGGGTTTAGAATTAAAATAATTGAAGAAATTGATAATTATTATGAGAATAATTGTGAGATAGAGAATTCTTGGAGAATAAGGAAAAACTTGAGAGAAAGAAAGTACTGTACATCTGAGAACTGTGGAATATTGGAAATCTTCATTGTATATCTTGTGAAAGCTTTGGATAATATATTGTCTTTTTCTTGGTGGATGTAGCCCACATTGGGTTAACCACGTTAAATTTGGTGTTGATTTATATCTTTTTTTTATATTTCTTCTAGTAGAATATCTACTTTTATTTGCATGTATGCTTAGATCTGATATATAATCTGTATAACCAATGTGCTAACCTCAATATACTTCACAAAATTTTGGACTAGACTCTACAATTTCATTTAAAATATATATTCAATCCCCCTTTTTACCTTGTATCAATTTGAATAAAAAATACCTATAGTTAAATGCATGTTTCCCAAAGCACCCCTAAAGTTAGCATCTCATTTATATTACAAAATTTAAATGAATAACTTTATTGTAACATAACAATATATATATATATATATATTCCATTAACATACATAAATTACAACCAAGCCATTTTCACCATCTTACTTGCATCCTGCAAAACCATGTGAGTATGAAATCAACGATAAATCGCTGGCATGACATTCATCTAAATCTAGCATAATCAATATTTTTAGTTTCCCATTTACATAATAATAATAATTTGTATTCGAAGGGAGGGGGTTAGAGAAACAAATTCATTTCATTTCATTTCACTTCATTTCTTAACCAAGGAGAGAGAAATAGTTACAAAAGACAAAGAAACACTATTCTCCCAAAGTCCAATTTCACATAACAAGTTACAAGATAGAGTTCCAAACAGTTGTTTAAATTTTTAATAAGTTTCCATAGTCATTTGGTAACTTGGCGGGTGTCCTACAACTTTCTTTTTGCATTTTCCTGTTAGTTTCAAAGATTCTCAATATAGGATGGGAGGCTAAGAAACCACATTAAAAAACTGTCTTCTGATGAGAAAACACGCAAGTAAATTTCTAGGTGTCCTCCTATATACCAAGAATTCACAGGAATAGACGGAATTAAAAACTGGAGAGTGGTTTACAATTGGTGAATGGTTTTCTAGAGCTACCGATTGTAATCAACCAAGTTTAACCTAGTCAAACAACGACCAAAGGAATATGAAACACATTTTCTAAACTAACTAGGAATATTATTTTCCAAAACCGAAGGTCCCAAGAAATTTTCTAGTAAAAATATGATATTTTTGTAAAGGCATACAACCATTTCGTTTTCGAGGGTCTAAACGGTGAGCTGAAATGAAACCCAAGTTTTCAGTTTTAGCAGTTCCCTAAAAGTGCAAAACGGAGTAATATGGATCCTAGAGGAGTGGTGAAGAGAGCACAAATGGTCAAACAAGGTCGATTTAATGCTTTACATGACTCTCCACATAACAAGGAACACATACGATGCTTGACATCTCTTTTACGGGGCTCAGAGTGTTGTTTTGCAAGTCTTTGGAAATTGTGTTTTTCTAACTTTGCAAGGTAGAAAAAAATGGTTGTTTTAGCTAACTCGTCTAGCTCTCGTGATAACCAATAGACACGAGCACCAAGGTTTGAAACCCTAGGTTTAGCAATTCATGAGGTTTTTGTAGGAAGCACAAATGATGGTCAAGTGTAAATCAGTTACGCAAACCATGAGGCGGGATTTTATTGTTTTACACTAAAAGTTTGGTTAGAATATCCAATGGTTTAAGCTTCTACTAATTGAATATTTCAATTATATTGCAAATGAAAAACTAATTTATATGTGAATTATAAAATATGAAGGTAAGGAACCATACTTGAGGGACAACAAATCGACCAAATTGGCTCTGAACAAACAAAATACACACAAGCTACCAGGGTCTGAAATGGTTGTCGAGATTACAAGGTCCAACTCATCCTTGCCAAAGAAGTGGATCAAGGTATCATATCTGACACTAGGAGGATTATGATCTTATTTTATTGCTACACCGTGAAGACATATTAAAGCACCTTTCATGGTTTTATGAGCTTTTTCTCAACCCATTTGTGTAGATACTGAAACCGTAGCATTCCATGAGATAACATTTCTTTGGACGCATTTTGTGAATACTCCATTTTTTGTTCTAAGGCCTCCTCTTTTAAAATATAAGTAGGTTACCACTACACTCCATGCCTTAATGTGAGGGAAAATACCCACTTCTAGCATTTACTAAATTATTATTATTATTTTTTCCATAACAAGGTGTGCCAAGTTTAGCAGAAGAAATGGCTAAGTGTCCCAATGAGTTGTTATCCAGGATACCTAATTTTCACTCGTTTTAAATCTTGTGAAGGATTGTTTGTGCATGAAATAGGCTGGAGGGTGATACTTCATCTTACATTCGAACAAGTTTTCGATTATGAGATAAAGAATTTTGTGAACTGTGATTAACTAATTTTTTTTTGGTATGTAAAAAATGAAGACAAACGTGGAGATTGTTTTTGCAGACATATTTGGTAGCAACAAAAAAGTTTGGCAACAATCATTATACTTGAAGGATGTCCATTCCCTATTCTAAATCCTCTATTTTGGCACAGGGTGGAGGATGCCAGTAAAGGTTGTATAGCCTAGATTTACATTTTCTTGAAGGGTTCCAATGCCTTTTCAACAAACCCATTTTGTACAAATCTTGCTAATATCATTACAGTCCATGAGGCCACATTTCAATAATTTAGTTTCACATGTCGAGCGCATGCTTCCACATTTTACATACATACTTAGTAGATCACTTACAAATACAACATCTAACAAAATCATGTCCCTTCTTCATTATGCGTCGGTTTCCTTCAATCGTTCCAGTTCATGCCACATTTATTTTAGGCATTTAGTCGAAACAGTTCATATTCCAAGTGCATTCTTCCATATTTTTCATACATATCTACCAGAGTGCTTACAACTACAACACCTGACAAAATTCCTCTCTTTTTATGCTTTGATGGACGTCCATACCATGTTCTAGAAATGACATTTTATCATAGGATGGGAGTACATGGGAAAATGTAGAATAATCAGGTTAGAGACCTATTTTTTGCATTTTTGGAACAGTGTGCCCTTCCCGTGAAGGATCTTGTGTCTTATGTACACTGCCAAACACCTTCCATGAGAATCTACCTCACTGAAACCATCCATATACTACAAAAATTTACAATGTTACCTTGGGTTTATCTATGGTCAACATGTTAGGAATGAGTGTTTGGTGATTTGAATTGTATGGAATGGAAACAAGACCCTTAAACTGATGTTGGATCCAATATATCATTAGTAGACTTAGGTCTTCCCCATAAAAGTTGTTCTCTAACCTTGAGTTGGGAAAATTTATTGGGATGTGTGCAAATAACTTGAAAAGAAATAGATTTTCATATTGGACTAATGCTCCATGAGTGGAAGTAAATTTAGCTCCCCTTAGAACTTGGGTGGCTTCATCCTTGATGTGACACATAGGATAATATTAGATTAGGAGGGATGACTCATAAGAAAGCTTCAGGGAAATCACATCATGACAACCATGTCTCTAACAAATGATACATGTTGCAAAAGTATGGACCACAGAGGAAACTAACTTGTTTGATGGAAATATTTTAAATTATAATAGGTAAGTGAAGATTGGCAGTTCACCTTTTTGTTTACTATGTAGTTGGTCCTTTTCAATGATTAACATTTATTAATCTCAATTGTCTTAATAGCATATGTGTTTCAAGGTTATAAGTTTATTTAAGCCACATAGGAAGCCATGCAAAATAGAATACAAATGACATCAAAATGCAGGGATAGACAAGTGGAGTAAAATAAAAGACTAAAACGCGTGCACATGTAGATAGGATGACATTCTCTAAGACACAAAAAATAGATAATACACGTCCACAAGAACACAACCTTACCATCTAGAAGGAACATAGAAACAACGATCCCAATAATATAAAGTGAGTTCTCTACACATGCCCCAAGGGCACGACAATACTCATAAGAAAAGTAAGCATCCTACTACATTGAATTGCACATGACCTCCACATATAAAGGTTTCACATAACGTGGGAACAATGACTGCAGTTACAGGAGTTGTCAAAAAGTCTTGTCGATCGAATCGTACCCTCAATGAGCCTAGAATTAATTGTGTACATGCAGAGTGTAACATAACTAGACTCACATCTTAGTATGTACAAATCCTAACACCAACTCCCAATTACATCAAGGAGAACCTACTCGATATAAGTACTGAAGCATTGAAAGTAACAACTGTAGGGAATACCTAATCAAAGCATCATATGTTAGGAATTAACTTTGGTGGTTTTACCTTCTATGGGAATCAGAGAGAGATAGACTCCAGAGGGACCTCCCAGAGACATCATAGAGACAGAATCTCACCATAAAACCACTCCCGAAGCATCACAAAATACAACTCGATATACCTCCCAAAGCATCATAAAATAAATTCTTATACCTCCTAAAGCAATAAGATAAAGATAAATTTTTCTTTTTTCTCCCCAAAAGAGGTCAGTCACCTTATGGCCCTAGGAACATAGAGTCCAGACACCCCTAACCCAAGTGACATAATAACTCATGGTTCAAAAACCTATTAGTTATCTATACTCCTTAAGGCATATCCCCATACAACAAAGTGGGTCCATAGGTTCAACCACTCCATGGTGCATCCCATGACCATATTCCACACATTACGACATTAGAACCAACATAACAATCTGTTTCAAACACCAAGTGGAATGAATCCCAAGCCTTGGCTAGGCTATAAAAGCTTTAAACATGAAAAGATTTTTTCAGAACTCTTCATGCGTGTTTTTGACACACAACGCTTCACTTAACTCGACTTTTAGGGTGCATTTTTGAACCAAATTGCCTAAAAATAGTCTTGTTTGCATGGTATTCCTTCCCTCTTCTATTTTTAAATAGATTTAATTGGTTGGAACTCCTCCTTCTTGCCTTGTGCATGAAGTAACCTCCTATATTCCTTTCCTATATATTTCATGCTTGTATTCAAGTAAAAGGGCCTGAGAATTTGGTGTATCTTGCATGGTTGTGCTACCATAATCTTGAAATTAATTACATAGACAAGTTCAGATCTCTTTTGTTATCTTTCTTCTACCTACATTACATCCAGATTGCTTCCAAGTTGCCATCGCTCAAGCGCCATCCTCTTGTTGTTGTTCTTTGCATTCCTAGTCCTTTAAAATCACATGAACACTTAGAGAAAGAAAGGAAAGAACTGAGGGGACAGATAATGATACTAATAGATTTACCAAAGCTCTTGCTCTTATAGGTTGGGGTTGTGTATTTGTTTGCTTTGTTTTGTCAAATTATTAATTGCATATCAAATAGAGTAGAGAAATAATTCATTTCAATTAGTTAGATAGGTGCAAGTAGATCAAATCAATAGGAAGTTCTCTCTTCAATATTGCCAAGGAAGTTGTGGGGAAACAATAGCTCTGTTAGAGTCATGATTTTTTCTTCACTTCTAAGGTAGGGTTGGAAAGATTTTATTTGAATTAGAATATATCTTAGATTTATATTCACACATCTGCACAGATAACTAGCTACATCTGGCTAGTTATTTGTTTTTAATTTTCTTATTAGATTAGATGCATTTTCTGAAAAGTTAGAAAAGAAAAAAATATGTTTATTTCCATAGATTAGTTTGTTTTTGCTTTGTTCTGATATATTGAGAATACACCAAAAATATAGCTTAGATTTCCTTTGATAGATAGTTTATTTACCAAAAAAAATCAATTCATCTTTCATGACCATCAATGGTTCGCAACAGGAAAAGACCTATAGTTGTGATCCCCTAGTCCCATAACCCAACATGCCAGAGCTAATAATTGAAATTGAAACAAGTTTGTGCTTAAAAATCTTACGTACACTTGCCATATATGCAGAGAAAATAAGATAGTTCGAGACATTGAACATGGCTACTAATCAGGCCTATGACTTTTGGACTTCTCATGGAAATACGATTTGATTACATGTATGACCATACAAGGGCCTCAACCTCAACGAGTCTTTGGTTGTGACCCACAGGGCCCATAACCCAATGGGCCTTCTAGTCAGTTTGATATCGACACTAAATTACACACACTGGTATTCATATCTTCACCACTTCCACCTGATATTATTACACAGCTTTCATTGTTGAATATACCATCTGATCCAAATAATACTTTCTAGAAAAGACCATAGAATCGCCCTTATTTCTTGAAGCTCCACTACTCCTCTTGTCTCAATTTCCACGAACTTGTCTGGAAACCCATACGAGGTTCCTGCAGGTTACTTTCCACGTATTCTACAACCAATCAATAGAATCTTGGCTGAACTAGACATCAATTAGAGTCTCTGAGTAGCTATCATATCATACCCTACCATCACACCCCTTCAAGTTAGGAGGGAATTCTTTGCCTTAGATTTGCAGATTTCGTTATTACGTGTTGAAGACATAAGGTTTCCTAATTAGCTTAGTCATCGCCATCACTTTCAATCCCATTTCAATTCCACACCGGTTGTCTCGACACGACCTTGGGAGGTTAGGTGCGAAGATGGTCACGTACTAATTTTCTGTCGTACAGTCACCCTATGGCTCTGGGTACATAAGGTCCAAACACCTCTAACTTAAGTGACATAATAACTCATGGTTCAACAACCCGCTAGTTATATGTAACTCCTTGGGGTGTACTCCCATACAACAAAGTAGGTCCATAGGTTCAACCACTCATGGTGAATCCTATGAACCTATTCCAACACATTATGACATTAGAACCAACATAACAATCTATTTCAAACACCAAGTGGAAAAAATCCCAAGCCTTGGGTGGGGGCTATAAAACTTTTAAACATGAAAATAAGATTTAAAACTAACTAAAACAAATGGCCAAATAGCCATGGTTAGTGCGAAAATCCACATGTTAGTGCAATAACCAAATAGAATACCCAAAATATAAGAACATATCAATCAAGAAAATTGTTGCTTCTAGCAAGAAAAAATTAGAAATTTTTTAATTTACGAATAAAATATGTATAGAGAAATAGCACATCAAAATAACTAAGTGGCCTTATACGGACACCAAAGGGGTACTCAACGAGTTGTTGGCACTCGGACATCGATCCTAAGCTCATGAAATAACATAACAAAGAATACAACTGTCATCATCTATGTCTAAGTCATCCCTCCACCACTTCCACAAGTCTCAACCTAGTCGTAAATACACTTAGGTTGAATCCATATGATAACTGTATAGGGAGAGAGAAAGGAGTATAGGTTGCCATCTAGTGATTCTAAGGTGTTCACAAAACAAAATATGCATGACATCCTCTGAGCAAGTGTCATACATAAAAAATGAACAAAAGTGGGTTTTCAGCCTATGTAAGACTCAACTTCCTATCATGTACATGGCTCAAGTGACTAGTCAATGGTGCACATTTCCTCACTCTAAACATACACCTTTTACTGATTTCCCTTATGGCTAGTTAGTGTAAGGTTCACAACATAATACATACCTACATCACTAACACAATGGTGGTTCACACAAATTAACCATAACATCTACGCATGATATCTATATAGGGTAAATAAAAATCATTACATTCACGGGTTATAATAAATCACATTACCACATACTGCACCCAAAGTGAAAGCACTATACAATAGGGATCATACGTTCACTGTATGCCCCTAAATCACGACATGAACCATCATATATTATACAAATTAGATGTATGAGGAACACAATTTCTAACATTATAACATATAGTTAATTCGTAATATAACACGGTGACACACTACGATTCATTACAAAATAGTGGACAACATCATAATACCATCTAATTCATTATAACACCAATATTTTTCATGAAACACATCAACACACCTACATACTCACCGAATGATAAGACACTCCAACACTCCTCCAGCAATAATAACATTCTTTTCACACATACCAAGGGTGAACAAATCACACATGAGCTCCTCATTGCATACATGACGAGGAGAGTGGATACTCTCATAACAATCACATCAACATGATAACAACCATGCACTTAAGTGACATGTACCACATGTGCACTTCATAATATCATAGTTTTAATGTTGGTCACATTAAAACATTTATTACATTACCCTTCCTATCTCCATCACCACCACCATGTAAAAATCATCACAATTCCAATCTATCCCAGAGGTTTCAAGAGGATGAGCCTCCACTTCTGATACCAAGTGTGACACACACACATTTAACACACACAAAAAATAACATTAGAAATTCCATAATATTTATTTATAATTTTTACTTACATTGTGGTGCACATGACACTACAGGATATCACTCAGGAGTACACACAACAAATTATCTGTTTTCACAATTACATTAACCCACATAAATAACATGAAGACACGTGATGTACATTAAGGTCACTCTTTTCTTTCAAATGATAAGGAAGAACATAATGATTCAATTACAATAATAGAATTATAGACATGGTCCTTCCGACGACACAATATATATATATATTAGTATTACACATTTATTTGAATCATTTTTCAATACTTTAACTTAAGTTCTATAAAGGCTCATAATCTGTGAATCATACACTCCTTTTCATTTTTCCATAGGTTTCCTTTATACAGTCTTAACCTTTAACTTACGGTGCATATCATTAAATAAGGATCATCTACATTGTTTAAATTACTTTTTTGAGTCACTCATTATTTAATAGGGTATTTAGTTACGCACAAGAATATTTACATACACACATGCCTACTAGGTCTTATCCCTCGTATTCAATCCTACGGGCATGCATCTTGATCTTATATCATACCTCCTACTATATAATGAGACAAGTGTAAGTCTAAAGAATTTTAAGTTTAATTTTTTTTGTTTTTGGATTTAGCATCATGTTTCCTCCACTCATTTATTAATTTATAATTAATTTAGTACACAAGAAGTATTATATATGAAATAGGTTCTTTATCCATAGTAGGAGGGTTTAATCACATTACCAAGAACATCGTGTTTCACTTTTCTTATGTAATAACATCTCATGGTTACACTTTCTAAAGCCATGCATCAATTTTAGTTTCAATTATTGTTAGGCTCCAATAAGTTAATTTAAGGGATTCAAAGGCTCTTAATACATGTCAACATACTTCCTTCATTATTATTTCTTTGTTGCGAGATTAGGTTTCTTGAGTATTGATTTACGTTTGACTTAAGAGGTTTTATTTCTACTTAACTAGGATTCATATTCCTTTTGTAATGAATTGTGTGACATATTTTCTGATAGGGGAATTTGTATCCTCATGAGATTACTAGTCCCTATATTAGGGGATTTATCTCTAAGAGCATGATCACAGTTTCACATCATACATCCATTATAAAAAAAGATAGGTGGAAGAAAAAGATGGAGTAGTCCATCCATTTAAAGGGTTAAGGATCACATTAGGTTTTACATAACGTGGATACATTTTATTACCACAAGATAGTTTAAACCTATATATAAGAACGATCTAAAATTTCATCTTTTTTTAAGAATATCATATTACAGGTTACATTTTCACTAACTATTCATAAATTGAACTAGTTGCTAAGTATCATAATTAACTCTTAGCATTTCACATAAAACCCAAATGATAATCGAAACTAGGTATCAAGTTCATTTATGATCCCAACTCTTAAAGGTGACTTCCATGGTTAGTAAGTAGTCTTTTCCACTCAACAGACGTGTCTGTCTAAGAGGGTTCTACACTATGTTTAATTTTTGATTCACATGGATTACTACCTTAATAGAACATACTCTCCTTACTATGCACATGATTACAAAACCTAGGAGGGAACCACATACTCTAGAAAAGGTTAAACCATGTTGTTCCTAACCATTAAGTTCACGTTGATGTCACTACACATACAAGCTTTAACGATAAACTCAAACTTCGGATCTTGTTTACTTAATATAGAAGGTGTTATCAAGCGTAAATTTTTAAGTTCGTTCTAAGGTTTTGGTTTGTTATGAGTTAAGAAATATCGTGTAAGAAGGGTAGATATGCACAAGTTTTACACTAAGGTTGACTTGTTATAGTTAATTTTTTTCTATATTTGTTAGTTAAATAACGCAACACTCTGGATATTTCAGCATAAATTTCACAACGAGAAACCATTGTAAAATATTAATTTTTCTTTCATTTACAATACGTACCCAACTTTTACAATACAAAATTTGTTGGTCAAGATAACACCCATGTTTAGATGAATATTTTTCTTAAACCCTAACATCTAAAATACTACAAAACTTCACTAATAAATGTTTCAATACTTCGCAAAAATTTTAAATATCCTCTACAATTTAAGTTAACATATGTATTCAATCTCCCCTTTTACCATGTGTCCATTTGAATCATAAGAGAACCTATAGTTCGATGCACATTTCCCAAAGAACCCCTAAAACTAGCATCTCAATATTGTCAAATTTTAATGAATAAATTTACTGTAACATAACAAATTATATATATATATATATATATGATTAACATACATGAATTACAAAAATACAAAAAAAATTACAACCACGTGAGTTTTGGCATATAATTTGCATCCTTAAAAACCATGTGAGCATGAAATCAACGATAAATTGTTGGCATGGCATGCACCTAAATCAAGCATAAGAAAAAAATTTAGTTTCCCATTTACCTAATAATAATAATTTGCATTAGAAGGCAGGAGTTAGAGACACATATTAATTTCATTTCAATTTACTTCATTTCTTAACCAAGGAGAGAGAGAGAGCTAGGGAAGAGAGAGATTTTTTTCCCCCAAAAGTCCAATTTCACACAGTACGTCATAAGATATAGTTACAAAAATTTTATTGAAGCATTAATAAGTTTCCAGGGATGGTTTGGTAGCTTTGTGGTGTTCTTATAAATTTCTTTTTACCTTTTCCTACTTGTTGGAAAAACAATCAATTTACGCTCGGAGACTAAGAAAATGCTTTCAAAAACTATCTTCAGATGAGAAAACACAAAACAGGTAAATTTAAACGTGTCCTCGTATAAACCAAGAATTCACACAAAATGACGGAATTCACAATCGGCAAACAATATACAATTGACCAATTTTTACGTAGTCAAATAGCGACCGAAGGCCTACAAAACCTGTTTTCCAAACTAACGAGGAATGTGCTTTACAAAAACCAAAGGTTCAAAGAAATTATCTAGTAAAAATAATAGAGTTTTGCGAAGGAAGACAAGAATTTCGTTGTGCACGGTCTAAACAACGAGACAAAATGAAATCCAACTTTTAAGTTTTAGCAGTTCCCTAAAAGTCCAAAATGGAGGAACAAGGCTCCTAAAGGAGCAGCAAGACAACACAAATGGTAAAACGAAGTTGAGATAATGTTTGTTGTGACTGTATACATAACAAGTAAAACATACGATGCTTGAAATATCATTTATGGGGCTCAGATTGTTGTTTTCCTAGTCTTTGGAAATATTATTTTTCTAAATTTGCAAGGTAGAGAGAAATGGTTTTTTCAGCTAACTCATCTACCTCTTGCGATAACTAATGGAAATGAGTACCAAGTTTTGACATCCTGGGTTTAGCAATCCATGAGGTTTGTGGTAGCGAACACAAATGATGGTCAAGTGTAAATCACTTACGTAAACCATGAGGTGGGGTTTTATTATTTTACACTAAAAGTTTGGTTAGAATATCTAATGGTTTAAGTATCTACTGATTTAATATTTCAATTATATTGCAAACAAATAACCAATTTATATGAGAATTATAAAAGAAAAAGGTAAAGAGACCGTTGTTGATGGAAAACAAATTGGCAAAAGTGGATGTGAACAAGGAAAACTTGCACAAGCTACCAGGGTTTCAAATGGTTGTCGAGATTGCAAGGTCTAACTCATCCTCTCCAAAGAAGTGGATCAAGGTATTATATCTGATACTATGAGAATTGTTATCTTATTTTATTACTAAACTATGAAGACATATTGAAACACCTTTAATGGTTTTATGACTCTTTTCTCAACCATTTTACGTAGATCCCGTAACCATGGCATTCCATGAGATGACATTTCTTTGGACACCTTTTATGACTACTCCAATTGTTGTTCCAAAGACTCCTCTTTCAAAATCTATGTGGTTTACCACTGCACTCCATGCCTTCATGTGAGGGAAAATAATCACTTCTAGCATTTACTAAATTATTATTATAATTATTGTTTTTCCATAGCAAGGTGTGCCAGTTTTAGTGGAAGTAATGGCTAAGTGTCCTAGTCAGCTACTATCCAGGAGATCCAATTTTCCCTCATTTTGAATCCTGTGAAGGATAGACCGTGCACGAAACATGTCGGAGGTGTAGAATACAAATAAATTACACAAAAAAATTACCAGAAAGATATTCTATTCAACATTGATCATATTCTATATTATCTGTATTTCAATCATACCAGGTGTTTTATTCATTTCCTGGTGAGATTCTTATACAAATACTTGATCCTATAAACTAGGAGTCATGTCTTATCTTCCTCATATATCTCAACCTTTATTTTCTCATACTCATCCTCAATATATCTCACTTAAAATAGCTCTAGTAAGTTGTACTAAAACTCATGTACAACTATAAAATACAACTCAATATTAGATTGTATTTTATTATTTACACACTTAATAATGTTATCAATAATATTTCCTAACAGGAGGGTGTTTCTTCATTAGATAGTTGAGAAAGATGTCGACTAATAGATAAAGAATTCTATGCACTGTGATTAACTATGTTTTTTTTCTTATGTGAAAAATGAAGATGAACGTGGAGACTAATTCTACGAATGTTTATGGTAGTAACAAAAAAATTCTAGCAGTAATCATTATGCTTGATGGATGTCCATTCCCTATTCTAAATCATCAATTTTGGCACAGGGTGGAGGATTTTGGCAAAGGCTGTGAATCCTAGATTTGCATTTACTTGAAAGGTTCCAAGGTCTTTTCAACAAACTGATTTTGTACTTATCCTGCTATCATTGCAGTCCATGAGGCCACATTTTAGGCATTTAGTCAAACAGTTCACATGCTAAGCGCATGCTTCCAAATTTTGCATACATACCTACTAGACAACTTACAAATACAAAATCTAACAAAATTGTGTCCCTTCTTCATTATTCTTTGGTTTCCTACAATATTTTCAGTTCATAGCACATTTATTTAAGGCATTTATTCAAAACAGTTCATATGCCAAGTGTGTGCTTCCATATTTTGCATACATATCTACTAGAGCGCTTGCAACTACAACACCTGAAAAAATTACTCTATCTTTATGCTTTAATGGACATTCATACCCTATTCATGAGCTTAGATTTTTACATAGGATGGGAGTACATGGGAAAATGTAGACTAATCAGGTTGGAGACGTGTTTGTTGCATTGGTGGAATGGTGTGGATGTCCCGCGAAGGAGCCCATGTCTTATGTACACTTCCCAACACTTTCCATGATAAGCTGCCTCACTGCAACCATCCAAAGACTATTCAATTTACAATGTTACCATGGTTTTATCTATGGTTAGTTCCTCGGGTCTTATACCAAGTGATTTTATTATTCTGTAAGGAAAATGATAAGCTGCAGACCATCATGAAGCTCACATGCCCATCTAGGAAAGCCCATGCTTTCACCCTGCAACACTTAACCGTCCTCCATCAATTCCTTCCCCAATGATTTCTCTCTTTAAAAAAAAAAATTAATTGCATTTTATTAATATAATGGTGGCACTACAAATAATAATAATTGAATGATACCACGATAAGGAAAAAAATTTTAGCGTGTCATTAGATGAGATGTTTTTTTCAGGATAGTCAAACCAATATAATTTAATGAATGAAAATTATGTTATTTATTTGGATGAGTTGTTATTTTCACACTAGCGTAATTAACATGATCTACTGAATAAATATAAAAGAGTATATCCTTGACATATGTTTACATGGTTGTATAGTCAACCAATTATTGTATTGTTTACCAATTCTTTAGGGTGGTTATCTATTAGTTGGTTGACCATTTAACCTTGAAAATCTTGTGATTTTTTGGATTAACGAATAAGAGATAGAAATTGTATGGAAGTGGCAAAATGGAGATGGAGATAGGGATGCATTGAAGAAGTTAAACTCAAATGAATGAAACACTACAAGAGGAAGATAAATGATGAAGAAGAGGATTGATGGAGGAAATTTCTAGGGTTGAGGGAAATGTTGGGGGGAACATAGTTTGAAAGAGGAAGGGAATGTGGTGCAAATATTACTGATTCAACTTACTTTAAATATATCTCAACAACCAATCCCTTATTGATTAATACTCCCAATATCAATAGTTATTTTTTACAATGTCATCCCTTGTGTTATGTGGACAATTACAACACATGGTAATTTAATGGGGATATTACTCTTATGCCTGCCATTATATAGTTTTTATATATGTACATGTTAAGGAGACTTGACATCCCATGTGGACATAATGTAGTAGTTGATTCTTGAATGATACAAAAACAAAACATGGTGTGTCAAGTGGTATTTCTCCATCTTAATAGACCATTATCTTAGGCCATTATTTATACTTATACAAGGAACAACAAATAGTAGTATCAAGTTTTTTGTTTTATATTTTTATTTGAGACAACCTCCTCAACAATATAGGTCCTTAACACTCATTTAATTTGAAGCATTGTCATATTTACGATATTATCTATGTCATTTTGAATTTTTTGTGTAATGGGGGTGTGTAGTATGAAGGATTGGTCAATGAAGTTGAGGGAGAGTCAATTTTATGGTGATCTAATTTTGTAATGAATTTACCTAAATAAAATGCATCAACTTTTGACTCATTACATTATTTTATAATATTATATAATTTTTTTAATCTTGCATGGTTTTCTTAACTGCCAAGATTTTGTCAACTTTGTCATTGATAGAAAATTTATTGAAAAGGTTTCAACACATGAACTGGAAATTCACTTATTATTTTCTTGTTTTTCATTCAAGGACATGCCTTTGTTCACCTTCATCCTGCATGATTAAGTTTTTGTGAGGATGAACCACCACTCTTAGATGTCTTGTTGTTTGAAGCATAAGAATAAGAAGATTTAGAAGAAAGATTTGTAACATTCATCAATTTCCTCTTTCTTTTCTTTATCATAATTATAGTGTGGCCAAAATGAGGGGTTCATTACACAAGAAAATGACAGATGAAAAATGTGTCGATTACATGGGTGATTCAATATGTAAACTTATTTCCTATTATGTGTGTTCATTGGATATTAAATAACATCCCTATTTCTAAACCTACATCTCAATTTCCTATTATTAATAGCCCCTTCCAATAAAATTTTTCAAATATAAAATACCCCTTATTTTACCTTACATAAAACTACCCCCTTTTCCTCTGACATTTTTAATAACCCTTTTTTATTTCCACCTATTCACTATTTACTTCAGATTTTTTTTTATTTTCATAAAAAAAAATTATATATCCACTTAGAACCTTGATCAAATTCATATTGGACGAAAAAATGCAAGCCCTTATTGTAATGCCCGCTAAAATACTCCCACTCGAGACCCAATAACAGCTTAGGTTTAGTTAGAAAAATTATGATTTTTTTTTTAATGAACATGCTTCGAAACAATAGTTTCCACAAACAAAGTCTCAAGGACAATTAAATTTAAATAGTTAAATTTTACAACTATGATAATTATTAAATTTACATTACAAAACTATTGAGTGAATAAGTCTACCCATAGTTAAGTTTTTCATTTACATGAGGTTAGGAAAATATTCTCTTACCTAATAATGTGACCCCCTTAAAGGGTCAAACCATGCTTTAGAAATAAGCATTTAAGTTAAAAAGGGGTAATTTCCACTTACCCACTCTCAGTCTCATCTTGGAACTTCAACTGGATTTTTCACATATTTAACGCACTTACAAACTCGTGCAAAAATTCTATTAGATAGGAAATTTCTTCCCCTTTATAATGATATAAAGAAGTCCTCTTAACTCCTTATATTTCTCAATTTATGGCCGACGGGCCTTGGGGGGAATCTTTCCCAAAGGTGGGCTTGCGGGCCCAGGGAAGACTTTTCACCCTGGGAAGGTTTCAGGCTAGAAGAGCTAGGGAGGTAATTTGGTACTTTGCACTTTTTGGAAAAAAATGTAATTTACTCCCGCACACCTACAAGCCAACAGCAAGACTTTGCGCTGAAAGAAGATAATCAAGCCTAAGGGACATGTGTCCAAAATTTTAAGCCAATGTGGAAAGGCATGTCATCAGAGGCACTTAGGATTTGTAGCTTTTTGTTGAAAAAGTGAAAAGGTTTAAAAACATTCGTGCCTCCGCCGATGTTCAGAGAGGCCACATGTCAGACCCATAGTGACAGGTGGAAAATGGGCTGGTGGGGAGACTTAAGAAAAATTTCCCAACTTACAAAAAGTAAAGTTTACAATTGCGGGTCCAAGCACCTGCGGAGGTTCCTGACTAAAAGGAAATGAAGCAGGGCTATGGGGCCACGGAGAAATTTTCACCAATTTTCCAGAAATGGAAAAATTTAATGTGTGGGCCCATGAATCCCATAGATGGAATTTTTCCAAAGGCGATGGATGCGGGTGCAGCGGGGCCATGGAGAAAACTTATATAAAAGTTAAATTTCGAACTTAGAAACTTTTTCTCACACCAAGGGAAAAATCATGGTTGCGGAGCCGTAGAAGACTTTGTGACTTTTTGCATTTTTGCAAAAAAAAGGCAATAAGTAACTTTCAGGCCCACGGATCTGACTTGCAAATTTTTCCTTTTTTAACAGTTAGTTTTTTTTTTAACCCAAAATGAAGTAAAAACTTCAGAAGGTCATAAATTTTTACTGGAAGCTTGAATTTTAGCAAATGAGGACTTTTGGAAATGGCATGAACTCCTCTTTGCATAGGAAGCATAAAATCTTGCTTTTGACAAACATAGATGGGTGAATTTTAAGGAAATGTCTTTTTTGTCATTAAAATGTGAACTAGACTTTTTCCATTGCTAGATTTAAATTAATTTTCCAATCTTTCTTCTTCAACATGCCAAATAAACATGGATAATCACACTTGGAAAGATTTATAACTTATTGCAAGGATTAATTCTTAAGGGTTGAGTTTTCAATTTGAATTTAAATTTCCTTTATTAGTAAAGGAATTTTTTCTTTCTTGAAGCCCGATTAATGAAGTCTATTAAAATTTCTTTGAGAAATACAAGTAAACAAGGTTCGTTTTAATCTTTCTTAACTTGCATTAATGCTTCAATTTGTCTTTCATTATTTGTAGGGTACTCTGTACATTTATCTGGCATTTATTTTACAAGTTTGATGGTGAGATTAAACAGAGATTAAACTATTTCATATGCCATACTTAAGACATTTAAGTTCAGTCCATCCTAGTTTTACAATATTTTCCGTTACTTCAATCAATGCGTAAAGAAACAAAATGTAGTTCTATTTTTCCAAAACATGCGTTTTCGAATAATATAGAGAAGGTAATATTTCTTCAGTCTTCAAACAGAGAGTTTGCAATAGTATCACAAGGAAAAAATTTCAAACAACAGTAATTCCATCTTAATAAAGTAATTCAAATTCTATTAACATTGAAATATTTCTTGTTACAACTTCCTTTACATCCTGCATAATACATATTACAGAATACATCTTCCTCTTTATTTTCATATTCAAAAGTATAGATTTCATATCCAAACAAAAGTATCTCTTTCACCACAAAAATTATTACAAATTCATCCACTTAAAGTGGGAAATATTTACAATGAGGAATGCCTAAGAGGACTACAAAATTTTTCTTCAAATACAACTCTAGAATAACTACAAGAAAGCTCTGCTAGGATTCATTTTGATCACAAAAAACAAGGGGGAGAGGAAAATCTCTCCACCCAACCAAGAATTCCAATGAAGAGGGGAATTCACCCTTTTCATTATCCCCCGAGCCCCAACCACAATGCAATGGGAAATGTATTAAACTCATGGCAACAAGACAAGCTTCCACAACACAAAATAGATTTCATAAATATATCACAGTAAAAATAAAATGTAGTTTTATCTGCAGGAAGAACAAAAACCAAATACACAGGCTTCATCATACAAGCCAAAGGAGAAAGTTCTATGGGGGAATCTATTTATACCTCCCAATGGAATTGGGTGTCGACCTTCAAATCAGCCAATATATTCATCTCAAAACCCCTACATGCTGCTTATTCCTCCCTCAAGTACCCCTTATGCCCACCCCCACCACATTTTTTATGCCTCCCTCCACAAAATAACCCTTATGCCCCCCTCCCCCCCCCAATATTTCTTATGCCCCCCCAAAAGAAGATCCCCATAGTCTCCTTCTACACCACACTTAGGTAATCTACCCAAACACCCGAGAAACGTACAAAACACTCAAACACATTCACATATGCATATATATATAAGAAGAAACATTTTAAAAGAGTCAAACTCTTACCTCTCCATGGTAGATTATGATCCATGACAACAACAACAAGCTTCTTTAAATCCAAAACAGCCCTAAAGATCTAACAAATCCACAAGCATCCAAAAATATTCAAGCTCTCCAAAATTGCAAGAGTTCCAAACCAAAACCAGTAACCCCAAACAAGCCAAAGATTTTGAAAAAAAGGGAGGAGGAAGAGAGGAGGATGATGTGGATCCATGTAGGATGCCACATCATTCATCCTCAACTCCACCTCACAAGTCAACTTCAAACTCCAAAGCATAATAAATAAGTGGGTGAATAAAATGAAATTTTACTTACACATACAATCCAAGCCCATACCCCTTAAGGACCAAAATTAATTTCATGCAAGAAGGTGTAATTAAAACTTACAACTTGTATTATCAAAAATACATCATTATGCATAATTTTGACCCTCCAACCATAGGTAAGGTTGGTATATAATTTTCAGAGGTGTGGGACAAGTTTAACTTGTCCCATAAGCAAGGACAGATCCGAATTTCAAATGAAATATGGAGCATTTCACACTTCTAATTTACTTATACATTTGTTACAACATTTAAACCAAGAGCCATAAACTCTAATAAATGCATTATTTTGACCCATTTTAATTGATTTACCAAGATGATTTATCACTAAACTTGACACAATTAAATAAACAAATATAAAACCACACAAAGGAATTAATTAAAAGAATACACATAACCCCTTGGTCACATGTAAAGGTGATCCCCCCATGGGAACCCCTAACAAAAATCACACAAAAATAGATAAAACAAATTAAAAAACAAATAAAAAAATAATATACATGTTGCCATGGTGACCCTTGTTGAATTCATCTAGAATTCCAATGTGGTTGGTCTCTAATCCCCTAATGTTTGTTATGACATGTTTACCTACAAAACATAAATACCTCCTTCGGCCTCATGGCCACATCAAAACATTAAAATATAAAATATAACTCCAAGATCATATATATATGAATCAAATATCATCCAAGAAAGAAACAACATCATTCAAAACTTCATCCATAACCATATGATCACAAGATAAATTCAATTTTCGAGGTCTACTCAATATAACGAACAACACATGTATATATATAACCAAGTCAACATACTAAAGACATCAGTATAAATGTCTCGAGTACCTCATGCATCATATATGAATCAACATCAACAATAGTCCATGATCTCTAACCTCTAACATCATGTCAAATCAAAAGGTATAATAATGTCCATAAGTATAATCAACGGTAACATAATCAATATAAAAAAGGTGTCGAAGGGAAGTGGGCACTACATCCCCATCCCCTTAGACTCGATTTCCTCCTGGAAGTCACTGGAACAGGTGTGGAAACTAAACTCGTAACAAAGTAGCATCCTCCCATGTAGCCGCAGTCTCATCATAGATGTCCCACTACACTCAAACCTAGTCAATATCTCTTCCTTGAAGGCCCAGGTTCCTGATCTCTATAATGCGGATGGGCTCCACCATCACCTACCCCTAATCCTGCACCTACAATGAGGTCTAATCTAGAATGAGAAGGGTCTACAATATATATCCTAAGTACTCAAACATGAAACACATCATGGATGTGAGACAAGCTACGTGGTAATGCTAGACGGTAGGCCAAAGGACCAATACACTCTAAGATCTCAAAAGGACCCAGGAATCTAGGAGATAACTTAGAACCTTTTCCATAACGGATAGGGATCTTATGAGGCCTGACAAGAAGGAACACCTTCATTCCCACATCAAAACTACGGTCGGTCCTATGTTGATCTACATACTTATTCTTTTTGTCATGTGCCTCCTACAGTCTCTGTCTGATCACAACCACCTATTGTTCCATGTCCTACAACAAAGCTAGTCCAAGAGAAACCCTGTCCTTCAACCTGTCCCAACTAAGAGGTGTCCTACACTCTTTTCCATACAATGCCTGATAAGGAGCCATGCCTATCGAACTCTAAAAACTATTATTGTAGGAAAACTCCACCAATAACAGGTACTCCTCCCACCTCAACTGGTGATCCTAAACATACATCCTAAGCATGTCCTCTAATATTTGATTCACCCATTCAGTCTGTCCAATTGTCTCATGGTGATATGCTATGCTGAGATTGATCTTTGTCCCGAGGGTATGCTGTATGGTAGTCCAAAATTGGGAAGTATACAGAGGGTCGTGGTCACAAATGATCTTCCACAGAATCCCATGCAATCTGAAAATCTCATCATTATACACCCGTGCCACTGCATTAGCTTTATAGGTGGCCTTCACCGGAGAAAAATGAGCCACTTTTATCAATTTATCCATTGTGACCATGATGGTGTCGTGGTGGTATATTGACATCGGTAGCCCAATAATGAAGTCCATGGAAATGGTGTCCCACTTCCACTCCGGTATAGCATGAGGAAAGAGAAGGCTAGATGGGCGCTGATACTCGGCCTTCACTTTCTGGCAGTCTAAACAGCGTGACACAAATTGAGCCACATCTCTACAAAATCCCCTCTATGGTGACTCTGTTCTGACTAATTCCACATGGGAGTTCTCTCCTCTATGTTCCTCATTGTGCTGAGGAGATGCACAAGCCTCAATGGATGTCACCCTATCATGTCTAGTTGAACATCCTCTGACATTTTCAATACCCCTTTTTTTATTTCCACCTATTCACTGTTTACTTCAGATTGTTTTTCATTTTCATAAAAAACAATTACATCTCCACTTAGAACCTTGATCAAATTCATATTGAAAGAAAAAATGCAAGCCCTTAATATGTGTAATTTGATATATCTCTTCCTTTCTATTCTATTCAAACTTTCCACAATAGTAAAGTTTTGAATAGCAATGTATTCATAGACATGGTTGCATTCTTGTTATTAAAATTTATTAATCTACATGACATCCACTCTTCTTAAAAAATAAATCCATTGACAAAGAATATACCTTGGAAATGATATTATGAAGGATTTGCTAGCTTTTGAGAGTTATTTATTACATATAATTTGGAAATACATGTTTCTCTGAAAACGTGCTAGTACTAGAAAAAAACACAATGAAAAGGATATGAATTTAGTGTTGCTTCATTCTCCTCACAACTACTCCTCCACATCTCTCCATATACCCATCAAAAATATATTTTTTAAAACTCTCATATGTTAACCCCTTATACCCCTTTATATGGGGCAATATATTAGGTTCATTTTCACTAATATGTAAAACCCTTATATGAACTCACATGATAGGTAATGCTTTAGATTGTGAATTCCCCAAGATTAATTACATGTAAAATAAAGGACATGCAAGAATTATTGACCTTGAGATCAATGGTCCATAAATATTGTGTAAATATATTCTTCCTTCTAACAAAAATGGCCTACTAAACTATCTTCTAAAAATGTTATAGTAATTTCTAGAGTTTTCTAAGAACACAAGAACAATGTAAAAACATCGTGGATGATAATCAAGTGGTAGAAGCGGTGTTTAGTATCCTATGGCATTTATATCATTTCCCCAAATGTAATCAAATGGTGTCCACCTTATACATATTGCCCTCAAAAATTTGATGTGTGGGTACATAGATTAAAAAAAGTTTTTTTTTTCATTGAACGATTCAACTCAATCATACAATGCCAATGCCATCCACCACTCCTTTTGAATCTAAAACAAGAATTATCTAGAGAGGGGCCATGATTATGTATAAATGAGGAACCTCCCATTTTTCTTAGTACACAAGGAAATTTTGGGCCTCCCCAAGTGGTGTTCCCACCACACAAAACAGTTTCACCTAATATATTCCATGGTAGTAGGCATGGAAACATCCTTTCACCCTCGTACATGCAACCAAACACTTTCCTTTAAACATGCGAATATGATAAACTATTCTCTCACGCCTTATTCAAAGATCATCTTTTACCTCCTATAATTTCATAAAGGTTTCCAATTCCCTCTTATTTTATATGTAAACATGTGCAAATAAATATAAGATAAAATATTGTAGATTATATTTGCAATGGTTGTCTTGCACTTCAATATTTGCAATAACTCGATATTATGAAAATGGAATGAAATTTGGGCAATACCGTTATTGTGAAATTGATCACAATAAGAAAATTCAAAATAAAGTGATTTCAGAGTGCTTTTTCAACCTTATTATTAAATTAAAAATACAATTTTCCCACTTGAACTTCCTATATTAATTGAAGGAAATATACTTGAAAACATTAACGGAAAGGAAATAGCTTAAACAAAAATAAGAAATAATATTTTCTTAGAGAGGTATGGATCCACCCACAATCACAATTTGAGAGTAGTGTGGATGTTGCATTTGGAAAAAGTTGAAACATTTTTGGGATAAATAAAATCACATTATTATGTTGTTAATAACATTAGCTGTAGCACTAATACAAAAATATATTCATAAACACAATTATGATTGAAAATAATTCATAATACAAAAACATGACATATTAAGAATAGATTTCAACACATATTGTAAGCATCCCAACTAATTTAGAAACATATTGGCCATAATAGCGGTGCTTGCTGGAACATAAAAAATTCCATCGAACAAGTTTTATTCCCTAGGTGAAGAGGTGGGCTCATGATAGGAATAAACCATGTGTATTATTTCATAGTCTCCTTTTCCATTCGTTACAAATAGAAAATCTTTGATAAGTATGAAAAACACTAAAAATGAGGAATTTGTCTTCGATAATGTTGTTTACATCCTAAAATTACTTACGGAATGTAAATTCAATGTACACAAACAATAAATAGGAAGTAAGGATTCATTATAAAGATTATTCTTATATTAATTTAGAATTAATCATGCATAATCAAAATAACACATTAATATTTACAAAAAGATAAATAATAAAAACTTATCTCAAAAACACAAGATGAAATGAATACATTTGTACAAAGTGGAATAGAGGAGATCTAGATGTGTAGATAGGTAAAAAGGATGATTAGAGACTATAAATGTTGCATTCCTAAGGATGGAGTTGGAAAATGACCTGGAGTGGGAACATATGACTATTGTATGGTCTCCCCCTACATCTATATGGTCTTGAAT
Source organism: Taxus chinensis (assembly GCA_019776745.2). NCBI lineage: Eukaryota > Viridiplantae > Streptophyta > Pinopsida > Cupressales > Taxaceae > Taxus > Taxus chinensis. The sequence continues at coordinate 590,756,429 of CM034155.1, forward strand.
GGATCTGTAAAGTCGTATACCCTTCTCTAGTAAGCTTTTCTAACTTTGTGTGTGCTATATTCACTTAGAAATATGCTTTTCTATTTGTCACTCTTATTGACAAAACCTTTAATAACTTGCAACAAAGTTGGAACCCTAGATACCTGTAATACCCATCCACCAAGCATTATATTAAAAAAGAGAATTTAACATGTGGTGAGGCTAGACTACCCTTAGTGGTCAACCCATATTGAACCCATATTTAACATGTGGTGAGGAATTCACTCTCTTTCTCTCTCTCTTTCTCTCGTTCTATCTCTGACTCTCCTTATCATTCTCTCTCTCTCTCTCACTATCTCCTCCTCAATCTCTCCCTTTCTCTTTCTCTTTCTCTCTCTCTCTCTCTCACTCTCTCGCATGCACGCACACACATGCTCTATCTTGTCTCTCAACCTTTCAATCTCACTCTATCTTGCTCTCACTCTCACTCTATCTTCCTCTCACACTGCTCAATATTCACTCTATCTTTCGTTTTTTCTCTCTGTATGTCTCTCTCTCGGTCTCACTCTCACTCTCTCTCCCTCTCACATTCTCTCTCTCTCTCTAGACTATCTCTATCCTCAATCTCTATCTCTCACTCTTTCTCTTTCTCTTTCTCTCTCAATCTCCTCTCTCTCTCTCTCTTGCCTCTATTTGTCTCTCAACCTCTCAATCTCACTCTCTCTTGCTATCACTCTCACTCTATCTTCCTCTCACACTCTCAATTTCACTCTATCTTTCGTTTTTTATCTCTCTCTGTCTCTCTCTTGGTATCACTCTCACTCTCACTCTCTCTTTCTTAGACACTCTATCTTTCTCTATCTCTCACTCTCATTCTCTCTTTCAAATTCTCTTTTTTTCTCTTTCTCTCTCACACTCTCACACTTTTTCTATCAGTATCATTCTCTCTCTCTCTCTCATTCTTTATTTGTCTCTCTTTGTCCATCTTATCTCATGCTCTCTCTCACTCTCACTATGTTCACTCTCACTCACTCTGGCTATCACAATCTCAGTATATGTATGATAAATATATCTCATTTTGAGTTATATCTCTGTTAGTTTTTCTGGACCCTCAGGAAATTATGTTATTACTCACCTGGCTATAAATAATTTATGTGTTTTCAATGATAATTATTATTTTGAGTTATATTTGTTAGTTTTTTGGACCCGTAAAAACATAAACAAGCTATTGGTTATAATGTCTTCATTTTTGTTAGGAAGTTTCTTTGTTATTATAATAGATATGTGATAGCCAAATGTATTGTGCGTAAAATAGGAGAGAATAATACAAATTATTTTTATGCAAAATTTCATTGTAATACCAAATTTACAAATATAAACTATATGCATAACTATATGAAATATAACATATCTCATTGATAAAATAGAAACATCCATTACTTTTAATTTTTAATTAGTTTTGTCTGATTTCTCTTTTAGATTTATTAGATTTCTTGTTTGGTTGTACTTTATTGATTTTGATTTGTAATTAAGTTTTTTTTTTTCCCTTATTTTTAAAGATTGGATAATAGATTAGATGCATTTCATTTGGGATTTTGTATGAAAGGGGGAAATATGAAGATTGGTTTTACATGCCTAGAAGTTTGAAGTTGGAAATGGGAACTTAGTTTTAACAAAATTGCAAGTTTGCACTAAATAAGTCTTTTTCTATCCTTTTTTTTCAAAAGTATTTATAGATTGTAATTTGAAATTATGTTTCAATATTCTCATTAACTTTAATGATGGTTATGGATCTTCAAAATTAATTAGTGCAACATTAATTTTTTTGAGAAAAATGAAAATGTGAAAAACAATGAATTTTAGTAGTCCAATATATTATTTGTAATTAAATAAATGTCTCATAACTATGAGAGAATGAACTATAGAGAACACCAATATCCATATAAAAATTAACTCAATTTATGTATTTTGTAATAGTTATTAGAAAAAAATAAATTTGACGTGCATATTAAAATATTAAATGACAAATGACATCTATATAATTTTTTAGACCGCCAAACTATTTTACTGTGACATGTAACAGTTGAACGTCAAAATCCAGCACTAGGTCCATTTGCGTTCAAATATTTTACAAGTGGCAAGGTATGTATGTTTTCTTTGTGTATTAGAATTGTCTATAGCCTATAAATTAAGGAATTGTCTTCTTAGTCGTTTTTCTACTAAATTCCAATTTTTAATTGGAACTTTCTACCTTAGTATATATCATTGGCATGGAATAACTTATAGATTTGTAATTTTCCATTACAAATCAAATAAAGTTTGTCTATAAACACATAAATTTTTTGGTTAATACATTTTTTATTAGTATTTGGTCTAGTCTTTTTGTTACTGAATAATACATAGATTTGTAATTATATTTCATTACAAATATCATATCTAAAAATTTATTGTTTTCGTTTTGCATCTTCTCATTTTTTCAAGTTTCAATACTTATTTTGAGTCAAAGTTGTTGTCAAAGAGAAAATTGAAAATTCATTATACGTTGTAATTAGTCTTCATGTTGTTATTAGAAAATGTTAAATGAGTCATCTTTTCCATTTTGATAGTCACTCAAAATCATTTTTAATGTAAAATAGTCAGGAGTCAGTCATAGTAGTTGGCATGTCCATAAAACAAAGTATCATTGTCAAAATAAGTATTTTTTTTGTGTCTTGTTATAGTCTAGTCATTTTTGATTTGGTGTGTGTTATCTAGTTGAAAAATTGTCTTTAAAAATTCTTTAAAAAAAAAATGCCAATTGAGGTGTGTTATCTGACATGCAATTGAGGTATGAATTTGAGCTTCATGATCAAATTCATGTGAGTTTGCAACATCATTTACTGGAGGATGGAGGCACATGAGGTTGGAGGTTGATCAATGACCTTTTGTCAATTACCAATCATGGGGTCGTATAATAGTTTTGGTAAAAATTTGTTTTTAGTTATGTGTTCTATGGTGTGCTTCATTTTAGAATACCTATGTTTGTTTTTTTTTTATTAGATAGGGTAAAAAAAAATTGTTTTAAGGGGAAAAAAAAATCCCACAAAGAAAGAGGAGAGAGGATATAACAGCGACGCTTAGAAAGAGAAACCTCTACCAGCGGTTAAATGAAACAACACACGAAAACATTAGGATCCACTTGAGAGAACATAATGATTCCACAAAGCTCTATCCGACCAAGCACTATAAGATTTGTTGGGAAGAACCTTGGTCCATCCCACTACATCCTCCAAGGAAAATGACGAGGCCACCAAGGAATCATTTTGGGTAACCCCCTCAATCACGCCGAGATGCACTTCCAAGAGACCATTGGAATTTCTTTAAACCAAAGGCTCGCAGCCCCTATGGCCCTCATGGTGCACAATCATCAATGTTTTATGAGTGGGCAGGAGGAAAGATTTGAAATTTGAATCACCTTTGTCAACCGATTCCACCCACCTACCCAACCAGTCACCATCTTCATAGTGCATCCCAGCAAGTTCAGAAGAAAACATGTCACACTCCACTAGACTACCTGCCATGCTACCTCTAAGACCTACAGATGCCAAACTTTGACCAGTAGAAGCTTCCATCATGTTCGCCTCCTCCTCAAATAATGATTCAAGATATGAATCCATCTAAGGAATCAGATCCCTAAGGAATCGGATCCCCAAGGAAAACATCATCTAATACCTGGCCAGGAGAAATCCCGTAGCCACAGGATCTAATAGTGAAATCTACTTTCCTACAATTCGTATAGAAGATCCTGGGACTTTTCAACAACTATGAATTGTTTGTGTTGACCATCCACTGAGTCTAGAAAAATAATCTTGGGCACGATGGTTCCCATAGGAACGTTAACACACATTCGAGCATAAAAAAACCTTGATCAAGCCTTCATAGCCAGATCCATTACGATGAACACCCCCATAGCTCTAGCTATTCCAAAAAATACCTCTAGCTCCCAAAACTCCAAGGGAAGGCCTTGGAGTTGTAACCAGATTGGGAGTTTAGGTAAAGAACTAGACAACCCAGTTTTCCATTGCATAATAGCGAGAGTTGTTTTCCCAAAAAACCATGGTGCTTCTAGGAGCACCCGTTGCAGATATGCTTCTTCCTGGAAATGGAAGAGGAAGTCATCCTTAGCCATAACCCTGACCTCTACCTCGTACTTCCACTTTCATTTACACCTTTCACGAATGGAATCAATGTTTGGTCTACGGGCCCCCAAAAGTGCCCACAACAACAATTTTGAAATGGTTTTTAGCTCTATCACGAATAATCTCCAGTATATCCATATGTGGGACAACATCCTTCCATGCATGCACAAGTTTGATGGGAGCATTGAGAGGCACTCCAAACAGCCTCTGAGCCCACAAGGGTACACCTAAAGATCCCTTCCCCTCTCCACCCACCTGTCTTCCAACCCTTACCTTCTTCGAATCATCCATGGAAGGAGTTTCCATCGAACCAGTTTGGACAACTATTAAGAACCAGGTTCTTGAAAATGAATATGAAGAAATATTTTATAAGAAATTTGTTTGTTTGTTTTAATAGTGTGTTCTTGTTTTGATTTTTAATAAGTGATAAGATTGTCCTATCTAACCTTATGATGTGGAAATGCAAAGGAAATATAAAATTACAAGGAAAAGAAACATCATGATATTTGAGTTTTTAGTTGTCCTGTAAAACTATACGTGTGTTTAAATTGTAGGTTTTCCTATAAAACCATATGTATATGCATGTTGTTGTCTTTATTTGGAAAACCATCCATATCATGAGCATGTAGTGGTGGAAAGCTACAAAGGAATTTGATTTGTCTCCCATGTTCACACTAAGGGGGTAATGTTAGGAAATTATGTTATTACTCACACGGTAATGATCTCTCTCTCTCTCTCTCTCTCTCTCTCTCTCTCTCTCACACACACACACACACACACACGCGCGCGCACTCACTCTCTCTTTCTTTATCCATCATTCTTGCATTCTCTACCTCTCACTTTGTCTCTATTTGTATCTCTCTCTCTTTATTTTTCTCGCTCTCTCTCTATCTCTCTTTTTCCCTCTCATGCTCTCTCTTGCTCTCACTCTCGCTCTCACTCTCACTCTCTCTCACACTCTCACTCTCACATTCTCTATTTATCTCACTCACACACACGTACAATCTCTCTCTCTCTATCTTTCTTTATGTCATTCTCTTTCTATATATCTATAATATCGAAATGTATTATGCGTAAAATAAGAGAGAATAATACAAATTATTATTATATTATTTCGTTGTGAAGACCTGAACCAAATTTACACACTCTCTCTCTCTCTCAGTCTTTCTCTCCCTCTCTCTTTCTCTTCATCTCACACTCTCACTCTCTATTTATTTATCTCTTTCTCTCTTTCTCTCTCTCAATAAGTTTAAATTACTAAAATTAATGTCAAACTAATTTGTCTCATTACACATATTTCATTTGAATTATTGAGATTCCAGAAAGTGGATGACATTAACATTGACATTATATGATTATAATTGATGGAATTCAATGATTTTATTAGTAGATAAATTTAATTTTAGTTACATAAAATTTTAATGCCTTATAGACACTAAATCAAAAAAATTGGGTATATTTCTAGGTTCTAATCACATACCACTATTCATATGATTCATAAGCAAGAAAATTACTAATTAACCATTGTTTTGGCCTTTTTTCTTTCTTTATGGTTTCCTTCTTGGTATTACACAACCAATTACCTAGTCTAAATTTTGACAGTTTAGTTTTTATGAGTCTGGACACCAGTGCTCAGCCAAGACGCCAGTGCTCAAGCACTCCCATTCCCTATGGGTTCCCCCAATCTCTTTGTATCTTTCTCACATATTTTGGGTCCTCTCTAGCTGTTGGGAATCTTATTTTCTTTCTGGTAGGCATTTTAGTGGTTAATTATATAATTCAAACAAGGGAATCATATAAATACAAAACTATGTGACCATAATAAAGGACCAAGCACTAAACATCTACTATCATCACCTAAGGTTGTATCCGAAGGCATTACAACAACATCAAATCATCTGGCTATCATCCATTCAAGGGAAAAGAAATGATATTCTTCTGCATACACTTCATAGGAATGGAAGTTCATTTTTCCATTCACACATCTATCTACATATTCTTCATCTATCTATTGTTAATTATTCAAGTGATTCTTCTACAAGAGTTAACTAGGGCATGATTCTACACACACACAAAAGTACATGGAGTCAGAAATGTAGTACAACACCCATATCATAAGTTCACTCAATTAGGTGACCACCAGGGTCATTCTAACTCCCAATTTACATATTTTTTAGTTTTTAGGATTTAATTTGTTTTGGGGTTTTCTGGGTGCTCTTTCTCTTTGTAGGTTTCACATGAATTTGGAGATAAAGAAGTGAATTATAGGTGACTAAAGGTGACATCTAAAGAACATCTCGTGACCCTGTGAAATTGTGTTTATGAGGTTTTGAGTAGTTATAGGAACCTAGAGGAGGTCTACATTGCCACAAACACCCTAGTCCTGACATTCCCGATAGATCTGTATTTTTATGGGTCTAGTTCCGACATTTTTCTTTTCTATTTCATAAATTTTCCATCTTGGTAAAACTTCAGGATCATTGTGAATCAACTAAGTATCTTACCCTCTCCCTTGCACTTAGGATTTTTAATTTATTCACTTATTCCTTAGGTAAAATATTTACTTTATTACACACACACACACACACATGTATATATATGCAAGTGCACTTAACTAAAATTTAAAAATTATATTTATATATTTGTTAAATCATGTCCATGTCTCAAACATAAAAATTAACACTAATAATGCATGCTAGCATAACATAGATATAGAATCATATTAATATGCTTAGATACATGTATAAAGCATGATTCGTCCACTATACAAGTTTTAAAAAATAAAATTTGTCTCACACATTATATTGATTTCAAAAAATCCTTGCTATCATACAAAATTTGAAAAAATCAATGTCTAAACAAATCCATATGGGCATACAATGATATACATAAGAAAAATTTAAATCCACAGAAACATGCCACAAAGGCATACAATAAAATTTCTCTACATCTAAACTACAAGATATCATCAAATAATCTAGTTCTCTTGGACTGCCGAGAAGATGAATAATTAACATCAATGGAATTTCCCTTTTGTCTATCAGATATCCTACGCTCAAAGGATGATTTTGGCTCTAAATACTAATACAAATAAACAACATAGACATTAGTATACAACTTATGACATATAAAGTTACATTAAGTTTAAAAATAAATAATGACTGTAATCTCATGATCACTCAAAATCATCCTCTGCATCTCAAGATTGGCCTCGGGGAAAATAACCTCACTACTAGGTGCATGAAATGGAGTTTTCACCTCCTGCTGTGACAACCACGATGAAAAAAATTAGAATACACATGAATTTCATTTCATTATACTACATGATGTTACTTAATACAATCAGTTCATTGTGAAAATCACATTACTAGCTCATAACTATGTAAGAGGCACAACATACACTCTTCCCATAAAAAATCCAATATCTAATAATCGTTGAATGTTGACACAAAAATCTAATAGCATCATCAACTAAAGAACAAGAAAAATGTTACGCACATACAAGTTACATGAAATTATCTACATACATTAACTATAGTTCATTCTCTTCATATATGATGATTAAAAATAATTAAACTCACATTAGTATATTTATTATTTCCCAACATGCACAAGTTCATATCGACATTGGCATGTTCAACATTAAATTTTAATTTTAGGATAACATGTCTATCTAGAAGACAAATTCACACAAAATATTTACTAATTTATTACAAATTTATACATGAGGGGTTATCGCGCCTACAAAAAATGTGAAGAAGGGAAATGTGATATTGGATGTATATTTTGACCTTGTGATTTTATAAAAATACACATGTATGATTAATTTGTATTCACAATGGATTAATAATGTTAATTATATAAAAAAATTACATAAATATATTCTAAATTGTAATTAAATTTATGTAAAATTACCTTCTAGTCAATACCAAAGGTCAAACTTAGTAGATCATTTTTGATGATGGAATTGTCCAATTGTAGACACAAAATCACAAACTTGCGTACATTTCTAGGTCCTAATCACATACTACTAATAATGTGATTCCTAAGCGATAAAACTAGTAATTGACTACAATATTGGGCCTCTTTTCTGTATTTATTGCTTCTCTTTCTTGAATTAGAACACCATCGCCTAGACAGGATGCCAGCACCTAGGTGACCTCATCCTTTTAGGCGCCCTGACCTCTTTCTATCTTGCTCACTCTTTTTGGGCTTATTTTATCTTTAAGGAATATTATTTTACTATGGATCATACTTTTAGTTGTCAATTGTGAAATTCAAACAAGGGAATCATATAAATACAAAGTTATGTGACCAAAATAAGGGACCAAGATCTAAGCATCTATTATGCCCACCTAAGGTTACATCCAAAGGAATCTAAGAGCATCAAAGGCATCCATCTAGCACTCATTCAAGGGAAAAGGGACTACATTCTCTACATACACATAGAGGAGAGGAAGTTCATCTTTCCACCCATACATCTATTTACATTGCTACATCTAGCTATTGTCTCATATCAAATACACTTGTATGAGGAATTCCTAGGATACGACTATATCACACACGCACAAGAACTATATGGAGTCTAAGATGTAGTGTAGCACTTGGTTGTAATTTCACTCTATTCGGTGACTATCAGAGTCATTCCAACTCCCAATTTGTGTCTTCTTTAGGATTTGATGTAGTATTGGGTTTTGTAGGATATTATTTGTTTTGTAAGTTACATGTGAATTCTGCGATCACCCAGTGACATACTGGAAATGAAAAGTGAAGGTTAGCGACATTGGTGTGAGACAAGAAAAATCAATTTCTGAGCCCCTGCGTAGTCACAGGTGCCTAACAAAGGTTCCCGATGCCTAGGTTCCCCATTCCTATACCACGCACCCTAGTTTGAGCTCATCCGACATTTCTAGGATTTTTTGTATTTAATTGCAACAATGTGCTCCTCTTGTTCATTAGTCTTCTAGTCTAAAATAATTTGGGATCAAGTGTAACATCATCTAATTATTTTCCCATCTATCTTAAACTTTGGGTTTCATTTTTATATACCTTATTCCTTGTGTCAAATTTGTACTTTAGCATTTATTTATCATACGTGACTATCTAATTAGGATTTAACAAATTCCATACTTGTTAAATAAATAAAAAAATCACGACATGTCTCCTCCAACCAAACACCCTGCTCAACCTATGGAGAATTTTTACTAGGCTATGGAGTAGCCTTGCTAGGATGTGGAGTTTCCATGCTAGGTTGTGGAACTACCACTATAGGCTGTGGAGATTCCTCACCAACAAAATAGGTGTATGCACTCCCAAAAGCATGAAAACATATTCTATATGATGTATGATGCCTCGAAGGACCATCCTCATCATCCTGCGAGAGATGATTTTCATGTTAAAGAAATGAATGTTTCAAATAGGTATAATAGACTCAAGAGTTTAAACCTCCATTGTCTCGTTCACAAAACAAGGGAATGAAACATGCTGAATAAATGGTTGAGAAATGGATCTAAGTGTCAGATTTGTAAACTATTTTTCCTCCATTCTATCACTTGCAGATCATTTTCCTCTTCCTTGGAACTCATGAATGTCATAATAGTTTGATATTTCATTAAGGATGAACTCACAATAGAGTTTCCTCAAGAAATAATGTGGTACCTCAAAATTTATATATGGTGGTTGGTCAAAAACCACCCAACATATATCACCAAAATTATTTTTTATCCCCTCATAGTTACACAAGTGGATTGTGAATCTTCTATAACTCAATAGTAAGGGTGCATTAGTTTTAGGGTTAGTGAACAAAGCACACAATTTGTTTTTGGTTATTTTTTTCTTCACTGATTCATAAAAAAACTTGTCTGTATAAAAATTACAACGAATAGTTTTGTAACCCTCCCATGTATTTATTTCACCAACCACATTATTAGTATTATATATTATTAACTTTTTTTATGAATAAAGGTTTTGCCGATGTTTATTTTTCACTTTGGGGTTTTTTAGGGTATCTATTAAACCCTTAATTTGAACTTTATTATTCTCAATGTCCCCTAATATATTTTCTTTGGTGTTTAGATTCTGTTTTGGAATTGAAGGGGTGTTTTAGGTATGTTTTTTTCATCTTTTTCTATAGGTGAATGAAGTCTTTTAGGTGAATCTATTAGATCGTCTAATAAAGAAAATCAGGAATAGTGCAAGAAAAAATTAGTTTAATAATAAAAATTACCCTAAAATCAACTAGAAATCTCCCTTATTTTTTACATCCTGGATGGTTTCTTTATCCTTATTGACTACAAATATTAACTATTGAATCTCTCTACTCTAATTCTTATCCATTTTGTGCTTCAGAGGCACTGCTCTGATACCAATTTTTTGAAGCACAACAACTAGGGGATGGATCAGTCGGCCATTAAAACTTTCATACTCCTAAAAATCAATATCCATCAACCATTGCATTCATGAAACATTCATCAACATATTTATTTAGCAATTATTAATCAAACACATGAGCATGCAACATGAAAACACAAGTACACAAGTACACAAAATTTATTGAGGAAATAATCAAGGGGAATAAAAACCACTATAATAAAAATTTATTATATCGATGTTTCAATTTTAGTTGAGTGCAAACCAAACAAGGAGCACTAATCCCTAGTTTTAGTGAGGCATCAACCCCACAAGGAGTACCAACCCCTAATTTTAGCAGAGCACCAACCCTACAATGAGGCACCAACCCAAAGATGAGTAAACACAAACCAAATCCACATGTTTTTTTTCATATTTGAAATATTTACCCAACAACTAATTATGACATAATTAAGCTCACTTTCTCTCTAGCTTCCTCAAAATTTCCTTCTAGCCTCCATGCTCAAGAACTTATTCCTTCAAGTTAATTAGATCCAATGACCTATCTCAACCATACCTGATCAGTCTCTAGAAAATCATCACATATTCATTTCCCTCTCTTCATGGTCAAAAATACCATTTGAACCTTATCTATTCTTCCTTCTATCTCACACTTTTCATCTTCTCACAACTAGCTCAAATGAGCCATATAACATGCTTATATACATGTTTCATGATTATAACTCACCTAGGTCAGACATCATAGAGAAAAAATCATCATAAAATCATAAAACAATAACAATAACACCATACATAGGAAAATATAGGTCAGAAACACCATCTATAACCCTCATCCCTTCATTAGGACTCAAGAACCCTGATTGTACCCAAAAAACGTACTAGTCAAAACTGATATTTCTAGAGAAAAAGACCTTCACCAAGAAACAATGACCACTTAGAAATGTTTTATAAGCTTTTAAAAAACATCAATACATCTTGAAACACTCTATACCATAGCAAAACGAAGATATATCACTATTTGGAGCAATTAACCACACTAGTTCTAAGACCTGCAAAACTAGTCATCAGAGATGAATCTCAAAACTACATCAAATCACCTCATCCATTCAATTGTAATATATTAATGAAAATATCATGACCTTACTATCATCACCAAATTAATAGGATACCATAAATAATATTGAAGAAAGTTCAAAAATATTGTACAACCAGATCACCTGAAACTACCAAAAACTACGCCATAACCATTATTGAAAAATGAGCTTGTACAAACATACTAAGGGAAAAAAATGATCTATAACAACCTTGGACGTGTATAAAATATCTCATACTTCCTGAAAAACTAGATTATTCAACATGTCCATAGGAAAACTTTTGAGAAAAGTGAAATTCTTCATAACCTTGCACTTTTTAATGCGGTCCACAAATAAACACAACGCCGAACATAAACCTATAGAAACTTGAGATAGTCATATTAAAACTCCAATAATCATACTTGATAAAAAAAAATCCATTTTTTTCCACTAGGAATAATATATTCTCCATATGCTTAAGTAGGTTTTTGAGAGGGTTTACACCTCGTTATCTTCTTAATGATTGTTCATAAATTAGGTGGCCTTAAATCCTGAAATAATGTGGGTGGAATTTCATATCAAGACCCTTCCCCAACTACAATGAATGGATTGGACCACCATGTAGAGATTTTTTGTTCCAATGAGCATCAGAATGTCCAAATTAATCTGAAAATCTCACTTCTAAAAACTTGGTATGGGTAAAAATTAATTTTTTCGAAATATTCATTAGTAAGACCTATAATTTTGACCACACCTTTGTATCAACCTCATAAAAGTTATAAAATTATTAATTTTTCTCAAATAAAATCATAAATTCAGACTTCGTCTCATTAGGGCATGTTTTTCTTAAGGACTGGGTCGAGAAATAGACATACAAACTAAGTTTAACACATGAACCAGTACTATAAGACACTTGTGAGTGTCTCTACACCTCATACTCATGTTCCCCATGCTCTATCAATTCAAAACCATTTTATACACATCATGAAACATGATTTCATACCTCATTCTACTTACTGGGCCTTAATAACAAGCACCTTGAACATGTTTGTTTCACTAAATCTGACCTCCTCATCACTTTGGCACACTTGAAAACCTACAAAAACCTTCATCACACCTCATGAAACCTCAACAACATCATCCTTACCTTTTTAAATGTCTCCAATCCATCATACTGACTCAATAACCAATGCAATATCACTAGAACCAAAAAATCTCAACAAGATACTTACCTTGACTTGATAATACCAATCAACCTTCATGCTCCATACACCTTTTGACATCAATAAAATCAATGAAAAATTAACTTTTGACATCAATAACAACACACTAACAAATATTCCACATGTGTGCCATTAAAGAATCTGAAAGAGGATGCTTGGGCATCAACGGATGTAAATCAAACTACTTAGTGTCTATCATAGTAAGTGTGAAGAATTGACGGGAGCTACGCAATTAAATTATCATATTTTTTAATCAAATAAAACATAAGTACCAATATAATGTAGTTACATGAAGCTTTTCATTGTAACATATCAATGTTTTTTCCAACTACTCATATATTTCACTATTAATACGTTGACGCAATTCTCCAATAGTCACAAGCATGTTGTCCTCTAGATGTTTCTTAACAAAAATAGAAGTAGTGGTTTGGATGCTATGGTGAAACAATATGTTATGTCCAAAATATCTAAATATAGAATACTTTTCAAACCTTTTATCATGATATCTAATCAAATGCTTCGTGTAATCATGCATTTGGACTCATTTCATCCTCAGTTGTAACCATTTTGTTTCTCCTGTAGGGAAAAGTGTCAAAAATTCCATGGATAACATTCCATCCATATTGTATTCATTAATAGGTGAAGATATGATTGTTGTCCATTCAATAGTGTCAACTGACCTCACATCAATATTTACAAAAAATAATCTAAAAAATGAATAGAAATTTTAAAACTCTTGACAAAATGCTTAAACAAGATATTTGGAAGATTTCCTATCTCATTTTTTGGTTCTATCCATCTATTTCCCCACTCCACATTTTCCTTTTTCAAATTCCACTAATATATTTATTTCCTTTAAAATTGACCCCTCACACCTCCTCTACTCTTAACTCCTTCGCCCACTTACCCACTTAAGAAACATATTTTTGACCATACATATAATGAGGGTTTCAATCCATTTGAAATCTCTTTTAATCTCACCCACACAAGCTTCCACATTGTGTGCAAAGTGAAATAAGTATTCCATATTACCATCCTTTTTATGGATTTTCCACTCAGTCTAGCATGGTCCCTCGTCAAATCAGGAGGCCATGACCTTGAGGAAAAACAAAAGCATTATCTTTAGCCTCTATAATATATTTTTCCCCTAACTTAGTCAACACAAACATAACAAAGATCCGAATAGAGGTAAGATTTGTAGTTGGAGGTGGATGATTCTCAAACCTACAAAACATATAAGCTTATGGCTACGATCAAGTGTGGATGGTCACTGACATCTAGCATAATATTAGAGTCCATGTGGTGAACCTACGAGATGTAAAAATCCTTGATAGATTTCTCTTATGTGATAACCTTGTATTAGATGTTATCACTTGACTTAAGAACATTTTTGAAAATGAACATGTATGGGTTTCTACTTCCCATTTCCAACTACAATTTTCTACATCCTTTTTGTTGGCAATAGTAGATTTTTCTTTCCCTAATCATTTATTTTTTGGATTTCTTTTTAAATTTTTTGTCATTGTAATTACAATTCTAACGTGTGGAAATTATTGCCTATTTGATAATATGGGAATATTTCATGAACCATTTCAGTACATTGAAATGTGTATACCACAAGGGGGGAGACCTATGCTTTGAAAACTGTAAGAGAAATCATGGATCGTTACAACAGACACATGTTGAAAATTGATGTTTGGAAGTGTTGGAGCCGTCGATCGCGCTCATACTTGGGGAATTATTTCTGGACTCGTGAAATTAAAGATTGTTGACACACCCTCCATGTCATGATTTAAATACTCTTTCTCATGTAAGCTACGAAAATCAATTACTGAGATGTGTTTACACGTATTATCATCATCCATAGTCTAGACATAAAACCATGCACTTTAGAAAATATTTAGCCGGTCTTAGACTATGATTTAAAAGGTTCTCAAGTGTACACAGTACCAATTAATCCCCCCTTTTTTCCATCTTTCTTTTATATTTTGTTTCATCTTTCCTATGTCTTTTCTATTACCTATCTACCCATTTCACAACTTCCCTGAGATTCTAGCCCTTATTCTGGGTGCCTCAACCTGTACTCGGGCACCCCGGGGTGCCCTATTCCCACTTCTAGGTGCCCGGTCTATCCGCAACCTCTCCCACTTTTTTTGGGACACTTCTAGCCATTTTTCATGTTTATATTTTCCCTAGTCGACATTGTCGGTATTAATTGTGAAATCAAAATTGAGAGCCCTATAAATATCAATCTTATAAGACCATAATGAGGGTCCTAGGTATTTGCATCCTATCACTACTATCACTCCATCTAGGATTGCATCTGCTACATCACTTGCATCCACATAGTTTCCATACATTCAAGCTATGATGTCTGGATCACACACATTCTTAGAGGAGGGGGGATTTTATTCATTTTATTTTACTATCTACATCTTATATAGCTATCATAGCTGGCTACTTCACAAAGTGTGACTAGCACAAGAGGACCTAAGGAAAAACATGCACAAACTAACAATAACTACATCCAAATCTAGAATGTAGTGCTATGCTCAACGATAAGTCCACCGATTTGGCAGCTGAGTTCAGTCTGACCCATTCTTCTTATTCATGTGCATGGTTTCATCCATTTCATTCAACGAATTTTTTGTGACAAACAAATAAGGTTTTAGATAGCCTTGTGACACTACCAAACACAAATCCTAAGCATTTATATTCTTTTGAGTGACTAGAATCCAAACCAGGGTGCCCCGGGGCTCCTCAGTACAATTCTAGATGCTCATGTCACTTCAGACAGTCCATATGTACCCTCTACAGCTCCCATGAGCATTCATCTACATTGTTGAGTTCCAGTTCTAGATCTGCAATAGTTTGTCGTGATCAGCTAGGTCATTCCCCCTTTTCCTCTTGCAATTATGGTTTCTATTTCACTTAGAATAATTTATTTACATTTATTACACATTGGTTTACCTTATTTATTGCGTTTATACAATGTTTTAGTCCTATTTAGATTAACTAGGATTACTATATTCCCCTATATTTATTATTTTAGTTAATCATTTTTGTGAACCTGACGTCTCCTTCTACTAACTTCTAGGCATTTTTCCTCTTCATATCATGGATATCTCTATCACCGAATATCTGCTTACCCACCTTGTTTTGCTTCATCGTGTTCAAAACATTTTTGTTACTACCAATATTCTTCCTGACATGCATCCCAATTCCTTGTATGACACATTTTTCCATGCCTTTTCACAACATATAGCATTACGAGCCAACCCTCCTATTGATACTCACCCTTTTGACAATGACTCACCCCCTTTACATCATCTCCCACATTTACAATGTTGTTGTCAAGTGCACTCTTATCAACAATGGCTCTGAGCTTAATCTATGCCCTATGTCCTTTCTCCAAGCCATAGGTATGTCTTCCCATGACATTAGCCCTTCTTATATTTCAATTTGTGCCTATGATGGTTCTGCTCGTCCATGTCTAGGACACATTACCTTCCCTTTGACCATCAGCCCTAAGACCCTCCCTATTATTTTCTTTGTCATGGATTTCCCTATCTCATATAATTTCTTGTTAGGTCAACCATGGCTCCACACCATGCAATTTTTTATGTCTACTATTCACCATTGCGTAAAATTCTTACATGAGCATGTTGAGTATACCATCTTCTGAGATCATGATTGATTCTAATATTGTCTCCATGACTCTCATACTAACATCCCTATGCCCCGCATTAATACTACTAATGAACCTCAACCTATGGATGATCAACCCCATTTACCACCACTTGAGGGTTCTATCTATTTACTAGATGTTATCCCCCCCCACATTATCTCCTGCTACGACTAGTGTTCCACCACCACCTCCTATTCTAGCGGCACATGTTCCCCTTCTTTATTCTCCTTCATCGTCACCTCTTATCCCTTTGACATGTATGCTTTTTTATTCATAATTATTATTGGGAACATGTCCCATTCAACCCTGTATGTGATGAAAGCATCTATTCTCCTGCTGGTCTAGCTCACCTTGGCTTTAATTTTGATGACCTTCAGCCTTTTACTCACCTCTCTCATCTATATTATAGTTTCGTCCCCATCACTGTTGCTTATGGTTTGAGTTTCTTTGATCTTCTAGTCTATTTACCACACACCCCTTATTCTTCACCACTCACACTAAGAGACTCATGGCTTACCTATATTGGAGGTACATTAGACCCCAGTCACAAAGATATTTCTTTTCCCATTCCCTTTGGACGTATTTTTATTTGCAATAGGTCCTTCCTTGGCCACTAACCCAACCTCACTCGATGGCATGCACATATTTTTCCACACCCTTCCTTTACCGATGAAGAGTGTGTCATTGGCATGTACCATTTGTCTCTCAGATGCTCCTTATATGATCAACCTCCTACTATAGCCTACCACATTTCCAATTATAGTCCATTTAACTTTGACCCCAATGCCGATGACCTCCTTGATGAGTTCACCTAGTCTCATGCACACTACCACCGGGGGCATATCCTATCACATACTTACCCCCCCTTTTTTTTCTATTATAGAATATTTTAATTATCATACATTCACATTACTCCTATCTCACAAATTGTAGCACCCTCATTACCCAATGATGCACTCTTGTGCTTTGGTTCAAACTGTTGAGGGATTACCATTACACTGAACCACACACACCACACATATTATATCATCATCTTTGTACATAACATACATCTTATATCATCATCTTTGTAGATATCCTAAATCTTATATCATCATATCTATACATCACCACACATCCTACATCATCATATGCATACCTCATCTACTAATCATCCCTACATCATCTATTTCATACACACTACACTAATCATCATCATACATGAGACTAGTTTTATATTTCATCTGTACATTCTACATGCTGCACTAGATTCCATTACCTATGGGTCTAGTTTATCATCACTACATCCTCTATCTACACCTATCATCACACATTCTACATTCTACTGCACATCTACACATCATATTCACCCTTTACTCACCTACACTACATTATTCTATGCACTACACTCACCACCCTATGATGTAATCTAGTTCCTCAGTCCATACTCGACTGTCGAGGGTTTACCAATCAAATGGACCTTACCTACATGTGACACATAATCATACCACATTCATCGGACTAGTAACCAATGCTCTAGGATATATCATCACTCACATCTATCATCACATAGTGGTATACACCTTAGCTTAAATGACGACTCCTTTCATCAGTTCTACATCTTTCTATTACATTATATCACCTCGTATCATATCATCCCATAATTTTCTCCATTCCAACATTATTCCATCACACTTTCATGCTTTTAATAAACAAATTGTGGTATACACCTTAGGTTAAATCACCACTCCCGTCATTCAATTCGCATTATCCTCTTACATCTTATCATCACATATTCTAGTATCCTATTCTACGACATCCTATCACATCATCATTCATCTTATTCACCACTTAGTGGTATATGTTTTAGGGTAAATCACCACCCTCTCCTTCATCACATTGTGGTATATACTTAGTGCTACATCACCATCTTACACTATCTACCACATACTCATACACCCTCATCACTCATCTTGTAGTGAAATATGCCATAGGATAAATTATCATCTTCTTCTTTCATCATGTAGTGATATATGCTTAGGGCTATAACATCACTCCCTAATTCATCATGTCTCACACATCCATTATATACTTCATCACTTACTACCACTCATCCCATAGTGCTATACGCTTAGGAATAAATAATCACTTGTCCATTCAACAAAGTTGTGGTATACATTTTTTCAATAGGGAAACGCACATCAAATTCTCATGTCATATGTCATCACCCATACACATACAAACTCATCGTAGCACACTAGACTTAACCAACACTACTCGACCATTTCCCGATGACACACTCTCGTTTACGGTTCATTCTTGACTATTGAGGGGGAAAACAAAATGAACCTCACTACATATAATTCCATAAACTTGGGGGGCACGTTGCCCCTATCATTCCATTCTACATTCCATTCCATCCATCGAAAACATATTGCATTGTCTTGGGGGCATTTACTATTGCTTACTATTTTTTTTCATGCTCACTTTACTACAGATATTAGCTTGCTTTCTTATATGTCATTATCATACACACATACACGTTCACCTCTTTTTGTATTGTGATCTTAGATACATGAAATTTACACACTTCATGGATGCTCCCCTTCTACCCTTCCTATATTGGTCATTGGAGGCATCCACATTCGACTTATAAAGGTGTTATTGTTTCATTTTTTACTTAGCATCTTTTACTACTTGCTCATACACATATTTGACATGTTGGTTATCATCCTAACATGCTAACAGGTGTCTCATGTGCAGCACTTGGTTTTGCAAGATTCTATATATCCATGACTACTTGTATTTATACTTCTCTAATTTGTTTGCTATTGTTTGTGGGATTTTCCCTTTGCTTGTGTGTACACTTGTCTACTATTTGTGGCCATGATGGCCTAGTGCATGTCTTGCGACATCGTGAGTGATTTCCGTTCTTTTTAACCTGCTTTTTCTGATATTATTGTTATTTCTTGCCTGTTTACACTGTTTTGCTTGGTATTTTTTCTAAATTGATTATGTTTTTTCATTTATTACATGCATGTGCTTACAGACTAACACTTTTTTTGGCCAGGCATCCCCTTTTGAGAATGCCTTGGTTTCTACGAAGTACTTTCCCTTATCCCCTGCAAGGTTGAGTTGGTTACAATGTTAGAGTGTGGTTGGTCCTCTTTTGGGTCCACATTCTCCTTACAGGGTCATCTCATGCACCCCCAAAGAAGGGGAACATCATTATGGATTTTTACTAACACAACGTATTTACACCGATTTAGACATAGTGAGTGAGTTCAAACCAGACCGAACTACATACACAGTGGACATAACAGGACATGGTTTCCTTCATAAATTATGTCGATTGGTTACAAGCTCAGGGGTTATAGTGGGTGATCTCTCTACACTTCTCCTTCCAGTGACGTCAGATCACCGTTAAAACTAGTGCAGTACAGATATCTCTTCAAGAAATTGAAGCATAAGTGGTTAGAGTAGGATGACATAGAGCATTTCCTCCCTACACTTCTTTAGCCAGGGTGGCGTGAGATCACTCGAAAAACTTGTGACAGCTACAGGATATCCTTCTGCACCCTTTTTCTTGACATTGATCAGGTGCACATGTTCCACTATTTCCATTTACACTTTCTATTCTAGCGTACTTTACATTCAATGTATTTTACATGCATTTTTACATACATACATATTTTACTACTTGAATGTTTTTTCCTTGCATGTCCGCCATATGAGAAACAAGCAGTCGAATTGGGTGCAACAACAATCACTGATAACGACAATGACAACATACCGCTACAGGAATTTTCCTTTACACTGTAGCAGCTACACATGCATACCACCATAGATTCACTCTCATCACTTCTTAACATATTTTTCATCTTTAGAATCCACATTCCTCCATATTTTTCCTTTTTGTCATTCCACACTTCTAGTTCATCAACGTGTTCTCTTCTACACTCTTCACAGACGTTAGGTAGACTTCTCTATCTACATTATGTTACCGAGTTGTTCACTCACCAAAATAAAGTGGGGAAAAAATGTAGACAAAAAGTCATGTACTTTTGAAAATATTTAGCCTAGTATTATACTACTATTTAAAAATTTCTCGAGTGTACAAAGTACCAATTAATCCCCTGTTTTTTCCATCTTTATTTTATATTTTGTTCTTTCTTTCCAACCTCCTTTCTATTACCTATCTACCCATTTCACAAATTTCACGAGATTTAGCCCTAATTCTGGGTGCCCCAACCTGTACTGGGGCGCACCAGGGGTGCCTCAGTCTATGCACAACCTCTCCCTTTTCTTTTTAGGTCATTTATAGCTATTTTTCATGTTTATCTTTTCCTTAGTCAGCATTGTCAAGATTAATTTTGAAATCAAACTTGAGAGCCCTATAAATATAAAGCTTATTAGACCATAATGAGGGTCCTAGGTCTTTGCATCCTATCACTACTATCATTCCATCTAGGGTTGCATCTACTACATCACTTGCATCCACATAGTTTCCATATATTCAAGCTAGGAAGTCTTCATCACACACATTCTTAGAAGAGGGGGGATTATATACGCTCTATTCTATTATCTACATATTCAATAGCTATCATATCTCGCTACTTCACAAAGTGTGACTGGTACAAGAGCACCTACGACACAACATGCACACACTAACTGGAACTACATCCGAGTCTGAAATGTAGTGCAGCTCCTAGAGACAAGTTCACCAGTTTTATGGCTAAGATCATTCTGACCCATTCTTATTCTTCATGTGCAGGCCATCATCCAGTTCATTCAACAAATATAGTATGAAAAATAGATAGGGTTTCAAATATCCTTGTCAAAATTTTGAATAGAGATCCTAAGCATTTATAATGTTCTGAGCACCCAGAATCCAGACCAGGGTTCCCTAGTGTGCCCTAGCACACTTCCAAGTGCATGTGTCACTTCAGACAATCTAGATCTTCTCTTTGCAGGGCCCCTGAGCATTCGTCTACACTTTCAAGTTCTAGTTCAAGATCTGTGACAACCTGTGATAGTCTATTGTGATTAGCTAAGTTGTTTCCCCTTTTCCTCTTACAATTAGGGTTTCTATTTCACTTAGAATAGATTATTTACATTTATTACACACTTCTTTACCTTTTTTATTGTGTTTATACAGTTTTTTAGTCCTCCTATTTAGATTAAATAGGATTACTATATTCCCCTATATTTCTAACTTTAGTTAATCACATAGCACAATATTTTTTAATAATATAGGGGTAGAAATTGTGTGTCTTCTTTTCCTCTTTTTAATATATTTATATCAATATTAATATGTATTACATGAATAATAAATTATATATTATGAAAAATGACATTTATATTTCATGGGAAATTTATTTCATTCGTTCAAATGTTATTTTACCAACCAAATAAATAAATAAAACAATTGGTTCATCTTACCCATTCCTATTGTTCTATTTTTATAATTTAATTATATATAGAATAATTATCTCATATAGAATTGGATTTTTAATATTTTTTCATTTGATTATAATTTTTGAAAAGAACTAATAAAATTTCAGCAAAATACAAAGAGCAATTATGAAAACATCAATAGTTACATGCTTTCCATAGAACCTAGAGCACACATTACCATGTGTGCAAATGATGTCCATCTGAACATTAATGCAAAAAAATTGCATTCATTAACACTCCTATAATATGTAAAATTCAGGAACCCTTAATTTGGAATTATGTATGCCTTTCCTTATAATATTCTAATTCTTTAATCTTATTGATTTGGCACATTTATGATGCTTTCCATGTTTATCTTAAAAAAATTGAATTTTTTAACTTTATCTCTTGAAATTCTATGCATATCCTAATCTTTCAATTTATATGCTAAAGATATATTGCCGCATTTGATTGGGGCGAGTCATTTTGATATCACTTACAAAGTGGGATGGTTCGGATTGAGTTTTCATGGATACTAAACATTTGACAGTTTTCATTGTCTATGTATGGTTGTTTCAATTTATATAGCTCTCCTGCATATACTTATCACTTTTTCAACGGTATATACATATAAAAATTGCTCCTTATAATATTCCAATGCTTCATCCACATCACCAAAACCCATAAGAACATGTCCTGCTTGTAATAAAATCCAACCATCAATTTTTCTCTTATCTCTCCCTATGAACACATGTAGATGCAAGATGTTTAAAGTTCCAAACCTTTCCATTATGCTGAAAGGTGTATATCAAAGGGAATGCAAACCCCTTGGCTCTAACCATTAGAGTAATCCTTGGAAACCATATTTTGTTATATTTCTGTGCACATTCTCCTATATAAAACCTTGTAAAGTGAATTACTTATCCCCCTGTTGCACTTTTGGGTTTGCATTAACATCATAGATTTTAATTACATTGATCTCAACATTATCCATCCTTTTTGATATATATTGGATTTTCATTTAATTTTTGGATCAACACTTTGTAGAAAACAAATCACACCCTTTGGGTAATTATCTGGTCCAAATTGTGTATTACTATTCATATGATTCATAAGTAAGAATTTATTACTAATCAACCCATGTCTTTGGTCATCTGTTTTTTCTTTTTGTTTCTAATTTTGGTATTACACTCTTTCTAGATCATTCTTCCTTTTCATACCTCGACATTTATCATCCTAAACACCAACACATAGTCAAGACACCAGCACCAGGTGCCCCCATCCCCTCTGGGCACCCCTAATCTCTTTTTAATTTTTTCACATCTTTTGCATCCTTTCTAGCCATTTGAACATATTATATTTTTGGTAGTTGGCATTTTTGGGGTTAATTATGAAATTCAAGAAAAAGAATCATATAAATATAAAGATATGTGATCATAATAAAGTACCAAGCACTAAGAATTAGTTATCACCACCTAAGGTTACATCCAAATGCTATTCAAGAGCATTCAAGCATCTATTATCGCATCTATCCAATGGTAAGGGACTGCATTCTTATGCATGCACTTCATAGAAGGGGAAGTTCATTTTATTCCATGCAGACATATATTTACATATTATACATCTAGTTATTTTCTCGCTATCAAGTGCGACATGCACAAGAGAAACCTAGGGAATGATTCCGCACACACATACCTAGAACTGAATTGGGTCTAAAATTTATTGCAACGCTCAGTCATAAGTTTACTAATTTGAAAGCTGAGGAAAGTCTAACCCCTCATTTGTATTCTTTTCTTTTTTATATTTGATGGACTCTTGAGGTTTTTGTAGGTCAAGATTTCATTGTAGGTTATCAGCGACATCAAAGATCATTATGTTACATACAAGAAAAAAGAAATGAAGGAAAAAGAACATATCAAATTTACATGAAGGAGGTTTCCTAAGGGTTTGAGAAAACACAAGCTCCTAGAGAAGGTCTCTGGCACACACGAGTGCCACTGACCCATTTGAGGTGCCTCAGTTGAGGAAAATCTTCATATTGCACATTTTTATAAGGTTATGTGTGACACTTCTCCCTCTCTGTTCATCAGGTTAGCACTTCAGTATAGTCCATGTTTGATTGTAAAAACCTAATTCATTTTATCTCCTCTTAGCAACTAGGGTTTCATATTTACTAGTTGAATTTTCTTAGGTGTATTTTATACTTAATTGTTTATTCATTTATTGCTACATTGCATTCAGATTAGGCATTTATATAATTCATATATTGTCTTAATCATTTTGGTGAACCCACATTTGAACACTCTTGGATCATCACTTTTTTCTCTCATGGCTCATTCCATTTCTCAATCCTCCTTGCTTTAATTGCTTCAAATTCACCCATCCTGTCAAGGTACTCTCCAAAAAATCCTAGACGCAATGTATCTTCCTATTAACATGTTACATGCTCAATTCAATGTTATCGTTGATTGTCTTTCTAATATTCTCATTCCAATCAATCTATTTGAAATTTTATTTGATATTTCAATTCTCTATTTCAAGATCAATTTCAGGTTATGGAATCCACGATTATATATCTTAAATATGAAATTTATCTCCTCAAGGATACTTCTCAATCTCATGTTAGCTCTTATTTTATGTCTCATTCTCATCATATGTCTTCTACATGTGCACATATTAGTGAACCCTAGGTCTTACTTCTCCCCGTGTCTTTAAAGTTTAATATCAATACTAAGCAACAAGATATTCTTCTGAATCTCCTCAATAATCAACTAATTAGCTTGCCATATACTCATTGTTATCCTCCGTATAGGATTGAAAAATATCAAGGTCATCCATATTGCAATTATCATCAAATCAACGAAAATAATGACAATGATTGCTATGTTTTACAATGTTGAATAAAAAATCTTGAGCATCAAGGCTTTATCTCATTTAATGCACAACATTATATTACATTGTCATCTCCAATTATTACATCTCAATGGGTTCCTAAATATGATTCATCTATGTCTAATGAGCATCACACCATCACTTCTAATGGTCATTCTATAGAAATACAATCATCGCATAAGAAAATTCCTATCAAAATCAATATAACTCTGGCTCTTCTCAATTCATATGCGAAATCACCAATTCAAACTACATAACCTCCTCTAAAAATTAGTCCACCTTCTTCTCCTCTCGATTATTCTGCAGTGTCATCAATACCACCAAAGCTACCACCATTCAAGATTCCTCCCCATCCTACTCCGCTTCTATTTATAATTCATTTTATTAAAGAAAATAATCCTTCTACTGATGGTCGGGACACATTTCCACCTCCACATGGGTTACCCTATGGTCGTAATTTTTCTCAATCCTACCATTGTTTCAGATCTCTCTTATCATGATACAAATAATTCTATACCACAATGGCAAGGTACCTCTCATGTAACTACTATTATCTCCATGATTTGCACACTTAGGGGCATCATGATTACTTCCCCCTTCCTAGCATCAATTGGTTAGAATTTCTACTCACACCGCTTTGTGCTTCATGTTTCATCTCTCTGAGCATCATTAAAAACCATTTGATACACTTGTATCATCATTACCTGATGACACACTCTCATGATTTGGTTCACACTTTAATGTTGAGGGAATCCTACACACATGAACCTCTCACAAACTACACACTACACATCACATCACCCACTACATGCTTCATAAATCATGCGATTATCACATATATTTCTCACATCATCTACTCTATGCATTCATGACATATATTTATGACATCTACTTCTACACACTGTAGTCATTACCCTATAACACACTCTAGTTCCACGGTCCATACTTGACTGTTGAGGTTCTGCATCTAAAATGGATCTCCCCACTCTTATGTATTCAACCAACCACTCATTTAATCACTTGCTTATACTTTACAATTTTCACTTTAACGATCACATCTTTTTGGTACACATAATTCAAACCATTTATCGATGACACACTCTTGTTCTAATGGTTCATTCTTGACTCATGAGGGTGCATGTGTAAATTATCCTCATCTCATTCATACACATCCGAACTCCTATCATACACACTTTTCATTCCATTCCATCTACAATCCACAACATACTGCATATGTTGGTTGCACTTAGTCTTGATTACATTGACTTGTTACATGTACACTTTATTACACATGCTAGATAGACATCTTGTATGTCATTATCTTTTTCCATACACACACATGTTCACTTAATTT
Organism: Taxus chinensis; assembly: GCA_019776745.2. Lineage (NCBI taxonomy): Eukaryota > Viridiplantae > Streptophyta > Pinopsida > Cupressales > Taxaceae > Taxus > Taxus chinensis. The sequence goes on from CM034155.1 coordinate 590,782,600, forward strand.
CTAGTTGTGATTGTAAATTCTATAGATCCATGCATACAACATGGATGTTTGGTGCAATACCTATTACCATTCCCACATCGTCTCTTGGGGGCATTCACTTTCATACATTATAGGTGTTATTATTTCATTTCTTATAAAACACTACTATTATATTATACAAAATTTCAAATACTTTGTATCTTCCTAACAATCTAACGTGTGCCTCATGTCCAGAATTTATCTTCCATGTTTTTGGTTATCTGTTACATTTATTGTCATTGATTTTCATTATTTTCCACTCTTTGTGGGATTTTCCTTTTGTCTTGTGTGCACACTTGTCTACTGTTTCCCTCGTCATCCTTGATTTTCTTACGACATCGTGAGTGATTTCCCATGTTTGAAACCCTATTTTCACATTTTTCATTATCTTCTTACGTCATCTTACACACTGTCTACTTTTTCCCTAGCTTACATTGTACATGTGTGTTTTTCATTTTTGTAGTAACATTTGTCTCCTAGCCACTTTGTTTGTGTGTGCCTTGATTTACACCAAGAACACTTCCTCCCCATGTAGGTAGAAGTTTCAACACAATGGTTAGTCATCATTTGGGCCGCATAATTCTCAGCGATGTCACATGCACTCCAAACGTGGGGGACATCATTTGAGTGAATTATTCACCCCCATAGATAATTCTATAGTCATCACACAACATAATTCAATACTGGTACAACACATTCATTAGTATCAAACATGGCTCAGAATCTGACTTGGGTCCTTACCACATCAGAGACACTAGTGACTGAACCCGAACAGTAGTGATTGGGCACCCCTAAAACTTCATAGATCCCTATGATCAGGGGGTAGATGCACAACATATTTTAGTGCATTAAAATATACAACACTTCACACCGCATATTTAACAGGGAAAACAATCCTTAACACTCAACGTACATACAAAACACATCATTTTCTTATTTCCACATTGGATCGGAATTGGTCGGACCGGATCGGGCTTTTACACACCATCTGCAATGGTGTTCTATAATTCAGGAAGAATTTAAAGAACAGAGGATGAAATCAGACTTTCCTCCCTACATGTCTTCTATGTCTTAGTGTGAGGTCACTCGAAAAACTCGCAGTTAGAAAAATTGGCGTGATATTTCCTAACATCCTCACTCCTCTACATCATTTACAAGATCCTTTCTACACTCTTTTCCACATCATAGATCAAGTGCACATGATCCTTTTTCATAGTTTTTCATTTTACATGCTTTTTACTCATATACATGCGTATTTGACTACTTGTTCATTCTTCTCTTTTACAGGATTGTCCTTATGGGAAGTGGTAGTTAACATAATCCTAGATCGACAACATTAATCACACCAACATTGAAATCAACAAAAGACACAACAATAACATCTACACATGTGTTTCTGCCATAGGGTCATTATCGTCATCACTTTTTGCACTTTCTCCTCTCTAGTTTTCACACTCCATATTTTTATCACTCCACGCTTTTCCTTGTCTCTCAGTACTATTTTTCAATTGATCTACATGGTTATCAGGTATGGATCTCTATCTACTTTACGTTATCAAGAATTCGCTCAACAACATAAAGTGGAAGAAAATGTAGACACAAAATCCCGCACTTTATATAATTATATAGTCATGATTGCATACTACTATATATATGATTCTTAAGTAGCAAAAGTACTAATTAACCCATGTCTTTGGCCATCTAAACTTTATTTATGTTGTTACTTTTATTCTTGCACTCTTTCTAGCTTATTCTTGTCTTTTTATACCTCAAAATTTTTCATCCTGGTCACCAATGCCTAGTTATGACGCCAATGATAGGCATCCCCATTCCCTCTGGGTTCCCCTGACCTCTTTATACTTTGTGTTGGTACCCAAATTTGTTCTCCTTTTTGGAACCAAGCAGAAACACAGATTCAAAAGGAAGCTTAGAGGCAGATAGATCATAGATGTATGTTGTTTTGTAGCCAGGGAGAAATCTAGTTGTCCCTTTGTTACTTGGATTTGTGGAGAGATGGATAGCACCTCAAAATTATATGATCTGATCCTCACTATTTTAGGTTGTTCCTTTCAACCAAGGTAAGAGAACTTGTTTTGTAACCTCTGTTATTTGAAAGGAGATTGCAGGTACCTTTCTTTTGAATAAATTTTATAGAGAAGGCCTTGGGGAAAATATGATCAACACACCAGATCTGAATCTCATGAGTTGTCACTTCCAGATCGTAGAGATACTTTCAAAACAAGGAAAAGGTTACTAGAGACATTTGAGACCCTATTTGCTTCTACATGTTTAAGTGATGAGGATTGTGTAGCTGTGTACACACATGATAAACAGGGGTAGTATGGGTAGGATTGGTTGTTGTTTAATTAATTTTGGTGGGAGGGGAGATAGGATGGACTTGACTCACCAGATCCTTGAGAGCTTATGCAAAATGGAAAGATTCAATCAATAAAATGCCACAAAAAGTTAAATTGTTTCCTCAACTAGAATATGTGCTTCAATGAAGGCCTAGATCAACACTCTTTCACACAACCTGTGGGACATTTTCACGAAGGCTTGAGTCAGAGGACCCAATAAAGCACCAAGATTTAAATCAAGTCATGCTTTAGGTACACCCATAGACTTACAGATAATTTTTATCAACAAAATGAAAGAAAAGTAATTTTAAACCATTTATCACATTCCCAGATGAAGGCTCTTCTAAGAAATGAAATTGCAGATCCCACTGAACTATCAAAAATAATGAGACCTGTGTGATTCGACTACATTTTGGTACAAGATTGAAATAGAAATAAGAAAAACTCCTGATATGCATTTAGAAATGAGATATAAACATTTTACTCAAGATTGAAATAGAATAACTCAAAGTTTGAACAAATTTATCAACAAGGGAAAGTTTCCTGAACAATCTAAAAGCTTGTCAATGGCTATACACTTGCAACCACCTTGACACGATAAAATTTGATACAAAGAGAGATATACAGGCTTCTCTGGAGGGCTTCTCAAAATGGATGGGCTCTTTCAAGATTTTTGTGTTGGAGAGAATCTATCCTGATCTTTCCAAAAACTCCCAACCATTTGCACGTTGTATTTATCCCCTTTGTAGTATTTCCAATAGAACCTCTTACTCCCAAAAGATAAAAACATTAAATGTACCAGTATTTGCCATAATTATTTCATGATTCACAGAATAAGATCTGTAAAAGTCTCTAGGTGCTCGAGGAAAAATCTCTTCGATTTCTTCCCGCATTCAACTATTTTCTCAGGAAAAACACGCCTTCATCCATTCGCTAACCACTTTCACCCCATATCAATCAAATCTGGCCCCTTACGTGCTCAGGAGAATAAAAATGGAAAACTAGATCAGGCCTGAGATTCAAATTGCTTTAATGGTGAAAGACGCCTCTAGATCCCCCCCACCAAACTCTAGATATCAAAATTAACTCGCTCCTTTATTTGGCATGTAAAAAAAGAAAAAAATCATGAAGACTTGCACTTCTAGGAGCTTTACAGAAAAAATGGGGGGAAAATCATATTTAGATGCTCAACAGCCATTGATCTTTGATTTTGAATGTGGGTCGTTCATGTGGAAGATGCAAAAACAGGCTCAGGGGCTTCCTTTGACATTTTCTTTCCCTTTTAGAAAAATGGAAAAATTTCACATTTTGCCCCGCACCTCTACTTTTGAAAATGGGCTTGACACGTGTCCTGAGGTGGGCCCCAAAAGAAACTCCTAGAAATTTTTCCATTTGACTCTCTTTTGGAAAAAAGGAAAATTTTCCAAGTTTTCCCCATAGTTCCGCCCTTGAGAAATACTTTTGACATGTGTCCCAATGTGGGTCCCAGTAGAACCCTAGGTCCTTTTATGCCTTTAACTCCTTTTCCCTCAAAGGGAAAATTTTTCAATTTTCCTTCGAAAGCCCGCACCTCCACCGTTGACTAGGGAAAAACATTGACTATTTTCCATTGCGCTCGCGGGCCATTTTTGCTATTTTAACCTTTATGAAGCAAAGAGGTGAAAATTTTGAATTTCCTTAGATGGCCCACCACCCTGTCCCTTATGAATTTTAAAATTTCCACGTGTCACCACGGCGCACCTTGAGGCCACCAAAAAAAATTTGATACCTTAAATGAGCATGGAGTCGCCATGTGTCCTACTCCAGAAAGATTTGTTTGAAGGCTTGAAGCTTAGCGGAAGGCACCACTTGTCAATCTTCAAGGTAGTCTCCTTTTGGCCGTTGAAAAGTCCAAGCAAATATGCAAAGTCATTGGATTGGCCCACGTGTCAGCCTAGGCACTCTTAAAATGAGACTCAAGGGCCGGTCCTCAAACATGCGCGGTTCCTCCACATGTCTCCATGGCGCAACTTTAAGATGGTGCCCAAATCAGAGACCCTAAATGATCGGAAGCTCGCCACATGTCCCTATTGCACCAAACTATATCCATTTTCATAAAATTTGTCTAAGTCTTGGCCAAGTAGTGGAATCCTCCACGTGTCCTCCCGGTGCTACTCCAAGGTAAAGCCCAAAAGAAAATCTTCAAATGAGGGCCATTTCTCCATGTGTCCAAGACTTCCTGAAAACCTTTTGAAAATTTTCTAATTATTGGAAAGCCAGCGGAATCATGCATGTGTATCTTTCCTACTAACCGTCCACATGTCCTCCCGGTGCTACTTCAAAGCCAAACAAAATATTTGATTCTCAAATGACCGTCATTCCTCCACGTGGACACATTTTAAAGTTGAGGATTTTTATAGAATTTTTGAAGTGTCTGGCCAAGCCACCTCTAACCAAAGGATGCCACATTTCCCTGTCGACTGAATGATGCCAATTTGACTAGGAGAAATTCCCATCAAACCATAAAACACAGAGAAACATCCATTCGAGCCAGAAAAATGAGGCTTTCTTCAAGGACAGAGAATTTAGACTGTTGCAAGGCTCAAACACGATCCTTAGGGATGCTTCAACTCATTTCTCCTTGAGTATCCAGGGAAAAAATGGTAGGGACAACATATGTTGACTATGGAAAGTGGAGGAAATAGGAAAACACAAGTTTTGAAAGGATAGAGCATGGGGGACTCAAAATACAGAGCTTTTCATGAGGAAAAATGGAACCATGAGACAAATATGGACCCACACATGATCTTCGACCTAGGAGGAGATTAAAATGGCAAAAAAAACTAGCCAAACACAATATGGAGAAGGATAAAATGACAGAGGCCGTGAATGAATAATTTTTCAAAGGCATAAATGGGGCAAGACAATTCTGAGCACCAACATTGGCTCCGACTCAGCTATGGGCACTCCCTGTGAGTGCCACAAGAACAATAGTAGACCAAGTGCCAAAATATCCATTGGGTAGCGAAGTGATTTTACAGAGCAGAGAAATGAAGCCATCTCAAAAAATAAACAAAGAAGCCAGCAAAATAGGTCACCAAGGACCACGACGAACCAAAACACAAAACAAGAAACAAACAACCAACTATACACTGTACAAGAGGTGTTTACCTTGATTTAGAGGAATCAATCCAAGAAATGCTTCAAATGCCTACCATTAACAGGAAGTTCAAGAAATTCACCATCTAGATCCTTTAATAAGAAGGTTTGTTCACCAATTCTGATGTCAATGGAGTAAGGGCCCATCCACAATGAATCAAACTTGCCATGCTTGTCGTTATCCTCATGCATGTTATCCCATAATAACACAAGATCTCCAATATTGAAGGCTCTAGAAGTGACCTTTCTGTCAAATAGTTTCTTTAGCTTTTCTCTGAACTTTATATGCCTCTGGTGATATGCCCTCCTCTCTTCATCAAGCTCAATAATCTGGTTGATGTGAGATTCATGAGGACTCACTTCTTGATCTTCCAGTTGTTGAATGAAATGATATTAAGATAATTACATATGCAGGGGAAGTAGGGCCTGAGTCCCATATACCAACTCAAATGGACTCTTTCCAGTGGCTCTTTCGACAGTGATCCTATCAGTCTAGACAGCAAACTTTAGCTCTTCACCCCATTTTCTCTTGTTCAACTCCAAGGTTCTTCTGATAATCTTTAGCAAATTCTTATTAGTGGACTCAGCTTGTCCATTTCCTTAGGGATTATAATTAGAGGCATATGTCAAATTGATCCCATATCCTTTACACATTGCCACCAGAGGTCTATCCCTGAAACTCATGGCATTATCAGCTATGATTTTGACTGCTACTCCAAACCTGTAAATAATATTGTTTAGCACAAAATTCATGACAACTTGGTGTGTAGACTTCTTGGTGGGGATTTCTTCCACCCACTTGGTAAAGTAATCAGCGGATACAAGAATCCACTTATGGCCAGCACTTGAAGGGTCTAAAATCTCACCAATGAAGTCCATTCCCCATTACTTAAATTGGACTTCAATTGATATATACCGCAAAGGTAGGGATCTTGAAGCCTTCAACCTTCTAAAGAAACGCTGAGAACTCTCACATACTTTGACCAACATGGTTACATCGTTGAAAGATTTGGCCACCAATAATCAGCCCTTAGGATCTTATGTGTCGTGACTCTTGCAGCAAAATTCCCCCCAAAAAATCCTTCATGGAGATAAACAATTATTTTGGGGGATTCATCTTCAGTGATGCATCTTAAGAGGACTCCCTCTGGGTTTTTCCATTGCAACCCAAAATTGGCAATGAAATATTTCTAGGAAGCCAACTTAAGAGTTCTTTTCTGGTTCTTATTCAAATGCTAAGGGCATTTTAAGTGTCTAAGATGGAAAATCACATCCTTGTACCATTCAGAACTCATCAATCTTTCAAAAACAAATGCCATTTTTTCCTCAATCTCATTTACCTCAATGGTCTGCAAGTTGCTCTCAGCCATGAGCTTAGCTAACCCCAAACATCTCACCAACTTCATGGTTTACATGTCCATATCATACTCTTGCAACTTGTTCAAACATCTACATATTCTACTTGAGATTTCCATCTCTAACAAGATGTCTTTTACCATGGTATGGGGAACATAAGCAAAAACTTTTGAACTTAAAATATAAGGCCTGAAAAACCTTTGTTGCTTTGACAAAGGAAAATTCTTGATTTTCCATGATGGTGTATTTTAGTTCTACTCCTTACAGTGTCTTACTGAAAAAGGCAATTGGCCTCTCAACCCTTTCATTATGCTTCTGCAACAGGACATAAGCAATAGTGTTTTCTGAAGCAAAGGAAAAAAACTAGAAAGGTTTCTTATAATCTAGGGCTTTTAAAATAGGGGCATGCTTTAATTTCTCTTTGATTTCATTGAAAGCTTGGATGGTAACCTCTTCCCATTTGATGATCTGATCCTTCTTTAACATCGAAGTGATTGGGATAGTCAACTCAAAAAAGTTTGATATAAACCTTCTAATGAAGTTTATCTGCCCAAAGAAGGACTAAATTCCATTTTTGGTTCTTGGAATTGGGACTTTGTTGATGGCCTCCACTCTTTCTAGATAAATCATCACTCCTTCCTATGACACAATGTGACTGAGAAATTTTTCCTTCTACACTCCAAAATGAAATTTCTTTGGATTGAGTGAGATGTCATATTCCCTACATCTAATCAGCATCTTCTCTAAGTGTAGCAAATGGTCACTTCTCCTTCTTGAAAACACTATTACATCATCTTGGTAAATAGTAATAAAGTCATTGATGTAACTAGAAAAAACAACATCCATTGCTCTCTGAAAAGTGGCTCCAGCATTCATCAGACCAAAGGGAATCCTAACATATACATACGTTCCCCATGGAGTAGTGAAGGTTATCTTGATTCTTTCCGATTCTTTCACCATGACTTGATTATAACCAGAGAAGCCATCTAAAGTAGAAAGCAACTCAAAACTAGTCACCAACTCCAGCATGTTCTCCATGTTAGGTAAAGGATAGTTGTCCTTCATTAAGTCCTTCTTTATATTCCTAAAGTCCACACACAACCTGATGGCAACATTCTTCTTTCTCAATGGGACTAGGTTGGCAACCAAAGAACAATATCTTTTGGGCTGGATAATTCCTCCATCTCTCAGCTTCAACTCCTCTTGCATTTTGAGAGATAATAGAGGATTAATTGGCCTCTTCTTCTACCTTAATGTTTTTGCACTGGGCTCTAAGGGAATCTCATGCTAGAATAGGTCTTCTTTGTATGTTTTGAGCTCAGAATAGGTCCAAGCCATGCAATCTTGCTATTTCTTTAGCAACTGGATGTATGACTTCTTTTCATCTTTGCTGAGACTGCTGCCCAACCAAATATTCCTTGGTTTCTCCTTCATGCCAAGGTCATGCTCCTCAACATCCCTCGTGACTTCCATATGCCTATTAATAATGTAGTCAGCATTATCAAAATTCAATTCAAGAGTAACCAACCCTCTAGGAATGGTGTTGGTCTTTAGTTGGATGATGTCTTTGCCAAATAAGGTTTTCTTCCCCTCTATTATACAGACCATTGGCTCCCAATCAATGTTTTGATCAGAAAACTCTCCATCATTTTGTAGGATCCTTCTGACCTGAGCCTCATCATAAAAAACCTACCAATGTTTTATATTGTCAGGGATAGAGGGTCTTGTCACTACCTCCACCTCATATTCACAATAAGGGGATGTTGCAGAACTGTCAAACCGAGACCCCAACACTACAAGCCTGTCTGCCAAGTCATTGAACCTACTGTCATGATGCAAAATGTTGAAGGAGTCGAACATCTCAATGAAGTCCCAAAATGCATGCTTGTACTGTTTCAGTCACTAATTCTTTGTGGCATACAGTTTTCTGACTTGCTTGACAACTAACTCTGAGTCTCCTTTGACAATGATGTCCCTTACACCATACTTCCAAGAAATTCTTAAACCTAACAAATAATGCCTCATACTCAACAATGTTGTTGGTACACTCAAAGTTAAGCTTAAAGGAAAAAACAAACCTTTCCTGGCTTGGAGAAATTAGGACAGCACTGACACCATTTCCAAATTTGGAGCAAGCTCCATCAAAAAATAAAGTCCAAGGAGAGCCTTCCTGCTCAAGACACTTAGACCCCTCAATCTTGTCCTCTTTTCCATCAGCATATCCCACAAAGTTGTCAGCATCAACATTTGTATACAATACTTCATAGGACGCATTGTTGGGATCCTCAATAAGGTGCAACATTTTCTTCTCCCCATATAACCTGACAAGGCTGCCCTCAACTGGGATGGTGGCATAAGACATGTCCATTTGGACACTACCACCAACACTTGTAGCCCATTTTCTTGACAATAACATACCCCACTTGGCTGGGTAATCAACTATGACAACATCAAGCTTTAAATTTTTACTTGGGTAGGCTGCAAGCTACACCACCAAACCCTTCACACATCCCACTACTGGCACCTATCTGGAGTCCATGGCAATGCACTTCCTATATGCTGTTGTTACCTTAATATTCAGCTCATTCATGACCTCCAAAGGCATGAAATTACATGATGACCCTGAGTTAAACATGTAAGTTATGGAGCAGCCTATCCTTGATGATCAAAGTAGTGAAGAATGGATCCACATTCATCTGAGAGTCTACCAAAGATGTCCCCAAATAAACCTCAGGTGGTTCAGCTAGCTCTTCTGATGCTGATGGTGTCTCAAACTCTTCAATGGCTAGAGGATTCTCCACAGTGTTCACATTTCTTCCTAGGGTTGTCTTCTCTTCACTCAATCCCAAGTATTCAAATTCTTTCCTCTTGTGCTCAGGAATCCTAAGCAACTCAACAATTGGAACAGAGACTTTTGATTTGACTCAAAACATGGGCAATGTCATATGGGACATTCTTGGGCAAGGCAATATTGGAAAGAAAGGATAACACACTCATTAGGTGGCACAAGATTCTTGATAGCTTGAGCATAAGGAGGGGTATGATTTTTTCTTGGAACTGCAGGGCTTTTGGTAGATGGATCTTTCCTAGGAGCCTCTTTAGGAATGTTAGAAAGTAAGGATAGCCTTTGGCTTAGCCTGAGGCCCTGTCCCTTTGACAGCCTTACTTCTTGTGTTATATTCCTTCTCTTGAGCCACAACAACATTCATTAATAATTTCTTGTCCTCCTCAGATGGGATTCCTCCATCATACTTTTTTATCATTAAAGCCCTTAAATATTCAAAGTCATTATTGGGAAATTTAAAATCTTGTACATTATCTACTTCTAAAGTATGAGAGGGAGGGAGAATATGTACTCTATGAATGTAGTCCCAAAAAGTGGCAGCAAGTTCTAGCACTTATCACCTCAGTTGAGGTTGCCCTTTGTTGTGAGCTAGTGGAGCATCCCATCATGCAAACATCATCATCACTCTTATCATCAGCTGCATTTTCTTCTTGTTGATCTTCTTCACAAGGAGCATGGGGCATGAAACATCTGTCACACCAATCAATGACTTTTGTCTCTTCCACCAACAACAACCCTGGATAGTAGCCAAAGGATCATGTACCATTCTATTTTCTCTTCCTTGAGGCTGCCTATTCCCAAATTCAAAAGCTCCTTTACCTCTGTCATCAATTCTTTGATGATTTGTAAATCTGTCTTGGCCTTGTTGCTTGTGTTGTCCTTGTGAGCTCTGCCCAACTCCTTTCTTATCTTGGGCTAGCTTGTAGGAGATCTCCTTGACAGCCCCAGCCAAAGTTTTCACCACTTCTTCCAAATCAGTAGCCTTGCTTGTCTAAGGTTTTTCTGGGTTAACCAGCTTCACACCTTCCCTCTTAGGAGGTTTTCCTATTTCCTTGATATTATTCTCTATTTGTAGGGCCATAGTGAATGCTTGCCTCAAGTTGGTAGGGTTCTTGTCCCTCAAGTAGTAAGCATCCTTTTTATCAAATGCATCAGTATATTTGATCAAACATGATTCATCACATGGCCTTATCCTGACAGGAAATCTTCTCAAGGTCTTATTGAACCTTGTATTGAAGTCATGTACTGACTCATTGGGATTCTTCTTGATGTTTTCAAATTCTGATAGAAGAAACCTAGGGTCAGTCCTATCACCATATTGTAATATGAATGCATTTCTCATCTCAGCCCAAGATTCAATAGAGTTATCTGGAAATGCTTTGTACCAGTCCCTTGCATCCTCCTCTAGAGTGTGAACAAACAATTTGATGTATACATCCTCATGTTCAATCTCAAAGTCCTCCATCATATTGAGGAAGAGCTTTAGATGCTGGTCACCAGTTATGGCATTGTTTCCCTAGAACTTAGGAAGTCTTTTCCTTACATCTTGAGGTACTCCATTTGGATAACCAACCATTCCCAAAAAATTTATAGGTCCAAAGGTGTTTACAACAAAATGGAGGTCTTGGGTTGAGCCATATTGATTTGAGGAGGTGATCCTGGAGGGGTGACAAACTAATAGAGGGTCCTTGGAATAGAGGAGTGTAGTTTTCAAAATGGAGATCCCCCAAAGGCCTAGCTTCTTGGAAATCCCTATCTACTTCAGAAAAGACAGGTGTAAAATGTGAAGAAAATATTTCAAAATCAAATGAAGGGCCTTCCCCAGCTGGAGAATTCAATTCCACAAAGAGGCTACCTGATTCAGAGTCACTTGAATGGCAGCCTTCAATGATGGGTTGATCACTTTCATCAATGGAGATCCCCCTTTTTGTTTGCTGGTCTCCCACAAATCTCCAGGATTTTCTTCCTTCTGACTTTTCTTTTCCTAACTTAGGAAACAATGTCCTAGCAGGATCCCTAGCAAAGAAAGATCTTCTTCCTTCCAGCTTTACAAATATTAGTAACAAATCTTACTTGACAGAGGTTTAAGACACTGGTCCTTATCAGAATCAAATCAACAGGGAGTCGCCACTAAGGATTTTCACCTTAGTTGTGCAAATGCACTAAAATATGATCTGTCAAGTGTCTATCAATGCACTAGAAACTGGAAATGAAAAATCTAACTTTTCTTTACCAAAATTTATCAATAAATACCATTGAAAAACTTATGGAAATTGGAGAAGTTGCATACAACACTTGTGACTTTGAAATATCCTACAAACCTAAACACAAGATGATTTTTAAAATGGACTTCTAGCACTTTAGAGCATACAAGAAATGTTTGCTAGGGTCTGAGTATGAAATGTATCACAATGTCCCTAGCAACGGCGCCATTAGTATTGGTACCCAAATTTGTTCTCCTTTTCAAACCAAGTAGCAACACAGATTCAACAGGGAGCTTAGAGGCAGATAGATCATAAATGTATGTCGTTTTGTAGCTAGGGAGAAATCTAGTTGTCCCCTTTGTTACTTGGATTTGTGGAGAGATGGATAGCACCTCAAAATGATGTGATCTGATCCTAACTATTTTAGGTTGTGCCTTTCAACCAAGGTAAGAGAACCTATTTTGTAACCTCTGTTATTTGAAAGGAGATTACAGGTATCTTTCTTTTGCATAAATTTTATAGAGAAGGCCTTCGGGAAAATATGATCAACACACCAGATTTGACTCTCACGAGTTGTCACTTCTAGATCATGGAGATATCTTTCACAACAAGGCAAAGGTTACTAGATACATTTGAGACCCTGATTACTTCTGCATGTTTAAGTAATGAGGATTGTGCAATTGTGGGTACACACATGAAAAACAGGGGTATTATGGGTAGGATTGGTTGTTCTTAAATGAATTTTGGTGGGAGGGGAGATAGGATGGACTTGACTCACCAGATCCTTGAGAGCTTATGAAAAATGGAAAGATTCAATCAACAAAATGCCACAAAAAGTTAAATTATTTCCTCAACTAGAATATGTGCTTCAATGGAGGCCCAGATTGGCACTCTTTCACACAACCTGTGGGATTCTGTCACAAAGGCTTGAGTTAGAGGACCCAATAAAGCACCAAGATTTAAAACAAGTCATGCTTGAGGTACACCCAGAGGCTTACAGATAATCTCTATCAACAAAATGAAAGAAAAGTGATTTAAAACCATTTATCCCATTCCCAGATGAAGGCTCTTCTGAGAAATGAAATTGCTAGATGCCACTAAACTATCACAAGGACTGAGACCTATGTGATTGGACTATATTTTGGTACAATATTGCAATAGAAACAAGAAAAACTACCCGTATGCATTCAGAAATGAAATAAATACACTTTACTCAAGATTGACACAGAATAACTCAAAGTTTGATCAAATTTATCAGCAAGGGAAGGTATCAAGAAAAATCTCAAAGCTTGTCAATGGTTGTACACTTGCAACCACCTTGACACGAAAATTGACACAAGAGAGATATACATGCTTCTCTAGACGACTTCTCAAAATGGATGGGCTCTGTCAAGATTTTTCTATTGGAGAAAATCAGTCCTGATCTTTCCAAAAACTCCCAACCTGAACTTACCAACCATTTGCATGATGAATTCGTGACCTTTATAGAATTTCTAATAGAGCTCCTTCCTCCTAAAAGACAAATACTTTAAATGCACCAGTGCTTGCCATGATTCTTTCGTGATTCACAGAATCAGATCTATAAAAGTCTCCAAGTGCTCGAGGGAAAATCTCTTTGATTTCTTCTCGCATTCAACTCTTTTCTCAGGAAAAACATGCCTCCATCCATTCGCCAACCACTTTCACCCCATATCAATCAAATCTGACCCCTTGCATGCTCAGGAGAAGAAAAATTGAAAAAACCAGATCAGGCCCAAGAGTCAAACTGTTTTAATGGTGAAAGATGCCTCCAGATCTCCCCCACCAAACTCTAGATATAAAAATTAACTCACTCCTCTATTTGGCGTGTAGAAAATAACAAGAAATCATGAAGACTTCACACTTCCAGGAGCTTTACAGAAAAAATGGGGGGAAAATCAGATTTGGACGCTCAGCAGCGATTGATCTTTGATTTTTGAATGTGGGATCATCCATATGGAAGATGTAAAAATAGGCTCTAGGGCTTCCTTTGACCTTTTCTATCCCTTTTGAGAAAAATGGAAAAATTTCCCATTTTTCCCCGCACCTCCACTTGTGAAAATGGGCCTGACACGTGTCCTGAGGTGGGCCCCAAAATAAATGCGTAGAGAAATTCTACCATTTGACTCTCTTTTGGAAAAAAGGAAAATTTTCCAAGTTTTCCCCATAGCTCTGCCCTTGAGAAATACTTTTGACACATGTCCCAATGTGGGTCCCAGTGGAACCCCGGGTCCTTTTATGCCTTTAACTCCTTTTCCCTCAAAGGGAAATATTTTTCACTTTTCCTCCAAAATCTTTGCACCTTCACGTTGTTGACCAGGGAAAACATTGACTATTTCCCATCAGGCTTGTGGGCCATTTTTGCTATTTTAACCTTTATGAAGAAAAGAGGTGAAAATTTTGAATTTCCTCCAATGGCCCACCTCCCCACCCCCCTATGACTTTTCAAATTGCCATGTGTCACCATGCCGCACCTTGAGGCGGTCCCAAAAATTTGATACCTTGAATGAGCGCGGCCTTGCCATGTGTCCTGCTCTAGCAAAAATTTGTTTGAAGGCTTGAAGCTCAGCGGAAGGTGCCACTTGTCAAGCTCTGAGGTAGTCTCCTTTTGGCTGTTGAAAAGTCCAAGAAAATATGCAAAGTGAGAAGAATGCCTACACGTGTCAGCCTGAGCACTCTTTTAGAATGAAACTCAAGGGCCGGTCCCCAAACATGCACAGTTCCTCCACATGTCTCCATGGCGCAACTTCAAGATGGTGCCCAAAGTGGAGACCCTAAATGAGTGCAAACTCGCCATGTGTCCCTGTTCCACCAAACTATTTCCATCTACATAAAAAAATTTTCTAAGTCCGGGCCAAGCAGCAGAAGCCTCCATGTGTCCTCCCAGCGCTACTCCAAGGCAAAGCCCAAAAGTAGATATTCAAATGAGTGTCGTTCCTCCACATGTCCTGGACTTCCCGAAAACCTTTTGAAATTTTTCTAAGTATGGGAAAGTCAGCGGAAGCCTCCACGTGTCTTTCTGCCAACCCTCCACATGTCCCCCAGGTACAACTTCAAAGCCAAACCAAAAAGTTTGATTCTCAAATGAGCATCGTTCCTCCACGTGGACACATTTTAAAGTTGAGGCTTTTTATAGAATTTTTGAAGTGTTGACCAAGCCACATCCAACCAAATGATGCCACATTTCCTTGTTGACTGAATGATGTAAATTTGACCGAGAGAAATGCACTCGTCAAACCATAAAACACAGAGAAACGTCCATTCAAGCTAGAAAATGAGGTTTTCTTCAAGGACAAAGAATTTAGACTATTACAAGGCTCAAACACGATCCTTAGGGACACATCAACTCATTTCTCTTTGAGTATTTAGGGAAAAAAAAGACAAGGACAACAGATCTTGACTGTGGAAAATGGAGGAAACAGGAAAACGTAAGTTTTGAAAGGACAGAGCACGACAGGGACTCAAAATACAAGGATTTTCTAGAGGAACAAAGGAACCATGAGAAAAATATGGACCCACACATGATATTTGACCCAGGAGCAGACTAAAATGGCAACAATCCCGACTAAGCCAAACACAATACGGGGAAGGAGAAAATGACAGAGGCCATGAATGAATAATTTTTCAAAGGCACAAATGGGGCGAGACAATTCTGAGCACCAACACTTTGTTCACATATTTTTCGTCATTTTTATCCTTTTGAGCATATTACATTTTTTGTACTTGACCTTTTCAAGGTTAATTATTAAATTCAAGCAAAGGAATCATATAAATATAAAGTTATTTGATCATAATAAAGGACCAAGCACTAAGCATTAGCTATCACCACCTAAGGTTGTATCAAAAGGCTATTCAAGAGTATCCAAGCATCCATTCTATCATCTATTCAAGGGAAAGGGAATACATTATTATACATATACTTCATAGGAGGGGAATTTCATTATATTCCATTTATGCATCTATTTACATCTTCTACATCTAGCTATTTTCTCTCTTTCAAGTGCGACATAGACAAGAGCCACCTAGGGCATAATTAAGTGCACACACACACACATACCTAGAACTACCTTGGGTTTGAAATTTAGTGCATCTCTAAGTCATAATTTCACTTGTTTAACTATTTAGGACAATTCGACCCCTCATTTGCAATATTTTCATTTTGGGATATTATGTAATCTTTAGGGTTTTACAGGCCAATCTTTCATTGCAGGTTATCAGTGATATCGGTGATCATTTTTTGACATACAAGTGACAATAAGAAAAGGAAAACAAACATCTCACGACCCTTCAAAGGAGGTTTCTTGAGGGTTTGAGAAGTCACATATGCCTAGATCATGTCTGTGGCACCTCTAGGCATCTCTGACCCATTTCAGGTGCCCCAGTCTAGGAAGATCTTCAACTTGCATAGTTTTATGAGGTCTTGTAAAACATATCCCTCAATGTTCATCAGGTTAGCACTTCAGCATAGTCCAAATTTTATTGTGAAATAGCTAAGTCATTTTTATCTTCTCTTGGAAACTAGGGTTTCATATTTACTAGCTTAATTTACTTGAGTCTATTTTATACTTAATTATTTATTCATTTACTGCTATATTTCAATCAAATTAGGCATTTATATAATTCATACATTTTCTTAATCACATGTATCAGTATTTGCATTGTGGGCTCTACAATATTGGCATCATATTACTTCATAAATCATATATTGATTGTTGTAATTCATATTGCCTTGCATTTGCAATCTCTTTGCACCAATAATGGGATCACGATGTTTGCATCAATATTGAGATGATAAAGTTGAGAAAAAATAACATAGATTAATTGGGAATGTGTGATCTAATTTATAGGATACGTGTGTGGGAACGAGAAATCAAATTTTAAGGATACAACGATTTTTACTGTCATCACCAATCCGGCACTATGATAATTCTTCACCGGAAACTCCTCGTGCTATGATTATTAACTAATGCACAACTTTTAGTTTGGTGGATGTAATCTGGAAACACAACAACAAACATAACACAAGAATACCATAGACTATGATAAGAAGGAATGATGATAAATCTGAAATATCAGAGTAAATTATAATATTAACATGAAATTGTTACAATCTCACCCATGAGGTACTTCAAGTGTTATTGACTTCACTTGCCTTCTACCAATATTATGGGAGAAACTTCACAATTACACTTCTTAATGGATTCTTTAACACACCTTCAAAATGATGGCTTCCTTTACACACTTACTCATACAATATTTCTCACTACTTCCTTCTATGCTAAATGAGGGGGTGGCCTCTTTATTTATATAACTTCTAGGCTTATCTATCTTATCTCTAAGATAGGATAAGAAATCCACTCTGACGAATCATATTCCATACATTAACTCTTATTTGTACATGTAAGATTATCTTTTAAGATAAGATAAACCTTATCATTTCACATGGTTTCCACATTTTTAGACTTTTTACAAATAAAATACACAAAATATTTATGACCTCACTCCTTGTCCTTATTACCAATATAATATTTCTAATTCCTAATCATGTAGAGTCTACTTCTCTACTTACACCAACTTTGATATTTTAACATTACCGGACCACTTACGACAAATATTTACTTTTTACCACAACATTCCTATTGTACTTTTGACTATTACCGTACTATACATTATTGGCAGCGTCGTACTGGTAGCGCCGTTATCTTCTATCAGACGTTACTACTAATTATACTTAACAACATCCTATACATTAATGAAATAGAAATTACGGAGGAAAATTTTATTGTTGACATCTTCTCCCTTCCTAGCTTCTACTCCGTCCTCGGAGTAGACTATTCTGGTGCTTGGAAAATCTTCAACTTGTCATGGTTGACCCATTTCGT